>KE505040.1:292093-310413 GCA_000441515.1 Elaeis oleifera | reverse complement strand
ATATATATATATACATACATACATATATATATACATACATGCATAATTATAATATGTATAAAATTATTTATTTATTTTTTGGATATAGAATGGATGGGTATGGGGCATGTATGGATTGGGTATGGAAAATAGATTACCACGGGTATCTCCGAACTCGTTGGGTATGGAGATGGATATTTTTTTTCATCCGATTGAGTATCAGATAGGATTTGGATATAGAGTATTAAGTTTAGATTTGAAGATAGATAATATATTATCCGATCTAAATTTTATCCATTGCCGTCTCTAGAGGAGAGACGGGGGCCAGAGGAGAGGCGGGGGCGACACTTGCGCGGCGCTAAGTGTTTTTTCAAAGTGGGATTCCAGCTAACCGATCTACGCGCCCACCTTGGACAGCCAGAAACGTCTCCGAAACCATCTAATCACTACCCCCATCTCCGGTTTCCAACCATTAACTGGCTTGGATGGGAGTTTCTCTTTCCTATTACACCCTGTTCTTTTTTTTCGGTAATATACCCCTGTTATTAGAGCTCCCAAGGTGCATCCATCCACCTACGTGCAACGTTAGAGAACTCGAAAAAAACCGAAGTCCTTTTCTATCAAAAGAAGAAAAAAAAAAAGGTAACTTCATGCACCTAGAGTCTTTTTTTTTTTTTTTGGGTTAAAAACCTAGAGCTACTTGCACATCTTTAATGATGGTATCTACTAGAGCTATTGTCGCCGAGGTTGGACCCAAAAGATGCCCTCTTGCATAAAGAGGTGCATGCATGAATGTACGGCGTTCAATTAGTATTGCTCAATTTGGAATTAATTGCTGGAGCTTTTCAAAATATTAAAGTTAAGAAGATTTTTTTTTCGTTATACCTCTTCCTAACATTCAAACAATCAAATATAGAAAATACAGCTTTCTTTCAACAATATTTGCATCAAAGATTAGAATATGATAAAGAGGATGTATTTGTTGTATAACTTTCGACTCAGCTGTTCAGCCGTTTAACTCAATTTTTGTCTTTGAAAAAAGTGATCATTAGTGTAATTTTATATCTCCAGAAACAAGATGAACCAATCCATTTGGAGCAACATGTGCTAGCAACTCAAGAACATATAAGTATAATTTTGTCATGTGAATATTTTGCCCAACAAACTAAATGCATCTATCATCTCATGTTAAACCTTCAACCGGGAGTCAGGTGGATGGCGCAATGTCTCTTTTCCCTGTAGTGCCCACTAGGCATTTGTAATAATTGGATTGAGGAAGGGTTTCTTATAGTTAATTAATTTGGGTTTCAGCCACTCTATTAGCTAGCTTCGACTCAGATAAGAGAGTCTAAACAAGCAGATTTCGATCCAAAGGAGAAGTTCTGGACAAGGTTCCTCCCGAGGGATCCAAGATTACTCAGCCCTATCAATCTGTTGAGTTTGGATGGAAGGATTATTATCCTGTGGTCTTCAAGTATTAGGGATGAAATTTCATGTTGACACATCACATTGTAAAGTATTCTCCTAGCATACCGCATGTTCCTATCAAACTCTTCATTTTGCACTGTATTTTTGAACTTCGTTCGCTTCAAACTTCCTACCGACGTTGTGCGAATTTAACGAGGAGCAGCTCCGAGAGCTGGCGTTGGGACTGGAGGCGAGTGGCCACCCATTCGTGTACTGTGACTTGAAAGAGAAAAGTGGATGCCAGAGGGGTACGAGCCTACGAGGAGAGGATCGCCAGGCAGAAGCTGGTGGTGCGGGGTCGGCAGTGGCCATGGATGGTGGAGGGTGAGGGTTTGGGATCCCGAGGGCTCGACCGGATTTGGGAGGGGAGCCAAGAATAGAAGGGTTTAAGACTTCCAGATGGGGTTTTTAAGGTGCGAATTGGGCCGAGTTGAATATAATTAATATATATACATGTACATATATGCATGTATAATAGAATAACAAAAGCAAATGGCTTGCATGATGTGTGTATATATATATATAATAAATTATATTATCCAAAATAATAAATTTATCAAAATAATAAAAGGTTAATTTGAGTTTGGAAATAGGGGCATGAGTTTACAAAAGTAAATTTAGGATTCAATGTGATGCTAAAATTTAGACAAGTGGATTAGTTTTTTATAAAAAAAATCAAGGTTTTGATTCCAAAGGGCTTGAGTATGGATCTAGCATCGTTAATCTTATCCATTATTCATATATACAATCATAATTTTAGCTTAGTTAAACTTGAAAAAAATAAATAAATAAGATATGGAATAAAAAAAAGAAGAAATCTCATGCATCATGCATAGAAAAATAGTGTAGTGAGATCTAGTTATTATAATAAGCATATGAAGAATTGATAATTTTCATAAAGAGATTTTTTATAAGCATATAGGTGCTTGGTCGTTGACATCGATAGCAGTGGAGCTAAGGTGGTGGATGCATGTGGATCGTCGTACGATGGAGCCCAATTTTCATGCGGAAGGACTTCATGGGGCCCGATGCCGACAATGATGATGGTGGAAAGGGTTGCTTGAAGGTGGAGCAACAGCTTCAGACAAATGAGTTAAGTAGGCTATCATCCAAAGGCCAGATGTTCTTGAACAGACATGCTATTAATTAAATTTTGAAATAATTTAAAAAATGATTCGAACACAAAGATCTGCATCGTCGTTGTTGTTATGAAAATATAAAGAATACTCTAGGCTGGTATTATATAGCATGTGAAAAGTGTAAAAAAAGATCAATAAGGTCGACAGTTACTTTGGTGTGCTTGATCGATGCAACAAAATCTCTAAATTCCCAACGACAAAGTAATATATTTCACAATCTCATAATGTATTATTCATTTAGATTGTTTCTGAATCTTCGATGCTCATAGAGTCTCTAATAGTCTATAGATATAAAGTGCACTTTGATGTCGAAGATGATAGTAGATCTATCATTTTTGTGATATTTGATAAAAAAATGAAAAAATTAATCCAAGTATCAGCCATGGAGCTTCTAAATATATAAAATGGTGATGCTGGAGACGTTCCTCCTATTATCAACAAACTATGTAGCAGAACATATATTTTTAGATTAAGAATTGATCTTGAAAAGATAGCTGATAAAATTATCCATGAACGCTAACTATCCACTATATTCAAATAACCAAGAAAAATATAATCGTGTATTTTGATGAAGATTGAATGATCTAAAACAAATATTATATACTAAGATCCTAAGATTATACTTCATATTTCACGATATCTACTATATTTTAAATATCATAAATTATTAATTCTAAATAATTCACTGTTTCAGTTCGTTTTAATCTAAACTATTATTTTGAATGTTTGATTTATTTTTCTGTTTGTTCTAATTAAATTGTAAACTAAATTATGAAGTTTATAGTTTGCTTTATGTTGAAATCTATTATTATGATGGCTATTTTTCTATATTTGCAAAATCAATACGTTTGGGCATCGTCCGGCCATTATGCTAGTAGCCAGTTAATACAAAATGGACAAGTAACAACAAGTGGATATTAGTTAGGCTACAAAAACCTCCTCCCACCCAGTTATGACCACCATGACCTACCATATTAGCAAATGGGCTGGGATGTATCTTTTGCTTGAAGGAAGGATTCACCTTCTTTTAGCCGAATCTACTGTTGGATTGTGCAATAGTCATTTTGAGTCCGTGCAATAGATGAGTGAAGGAGGTTGGAGTGTTTGGAGCTGTGTAGGGTGCATTTCAATAGTTCATGTCAGGAAAGAAGATCAATCATTCTTTACGCAAAGATGCAAGCTGAATCGTTGTCGTGCATGATCGATGCCATGCTACCAATTGCCACGATGACAGTGCTACGCCTGCCATTTAAGGAGGGAACAATATAAAATCTTGGAGCATCTTGATACGAATCAAGACATCCGAAACAACAGCTTTTTTAAAGCTCCTGTTTTTTTGCGGGAGAGGTTTTAGGTTCAAACCTTAGGGTTGCACGTGACTTGTGATTTTTCCAATACGAATACGTTTTCTAAATGCATGGCATGACAAACATGTTACATGGTTGTCATTATAACTGAAGTAGGATGGTGATCTTATTGTAACGTGAGCTTGTCCCTTGCCCTAACTAGTTTCATCATCAAATGACTGATCCAAGAAGTTGACGGTCTCCCCATTGGAAATCTAGGATGCTACAGCATAATTAAGATTGAAAAAACAATCAATTAAGTAATACTGACAGAAAGTTAACTATCAAATATCAAGAGATAATTCGAAAGAGGGACCGAGAGGTATCTCCTATTATTGGAATACACAAAGAATCTTGAACCCCCATCCCCTTGTACATATCTTCATTAGGAATCTGATTAATACCAAATTTCAAAGTTTAAATGTCACAAAGAATAGGTCATTTTTCTCATCATTTGGAAGGGGTCTAAGTGAGTGGCTCATCATGAGGATACCTATGTAAAATTTTATTATATATCTTTCGGCAAACCATAGAATTTTCTGCCAAAGTAAACAAAGCTATCAGTGATACCTTGTACATACCCTCACTAGGAATCTAGTTATCGCTGATAACGACTTTATTAAAAGAGGTGTCTCCCATCGGACAGACACATCATTGTATCTTCTCTCTCGATCTACTGGTCCTCGAGCTATCGGAGTTCCTTATCTAAGAATCTTTAGATTTATTCATTCATATCTTGTTGCTTCTCACCATCATTCTCCAAAAACTACATCGCAATGCAATTTATCTGCTGAATGTTGCATCATTGACAAGTCATGCATTAATATTGCCAAGCTAATGAAATAATGGATGACAAACACAACCACATGATCATCCAACGTAGACCGCCACCAACATGGCTCTCCACTTTCCAGTATATGCTATGATGTTGTACATCATGCTTGTGGCAATCAAGTAAAGTAAACCTTCGCGACCACACGGGTGTGAATGTGAATATTGGTGTATGCAATTCCTCAGTCTGTTATTTCTCTGGATGTGATATGTCCCTTATCTTGTGGAAATTTTGTCCACGTGTACTCTATTTATTCTTTCTCCCTCTCATCTGTATCTTAGGAGAGATTTTATGCTTCGCCGTATCTACCACATGATCATGCACATCGCCAATCACTATCATTCATTTTTATAAGCTCTATTCATCAAGTATTTATCCCAATGCACTGCTTCGTTGTAGAATGAACGGCTGTCATTATTAACGTGCACGTGGCGCATGTCATGTGTGATATAATTTCTCGTACCAAGGATATGTTGGCAGTTTTTACTTTCTCTTCTCTATCGGTGGACCCATGCTTTCTGTTTTCTTCAAAAATAAATTCTCAACCAAAAGTCACATCATCTTTCAACAAAGTTGACCCGTACATCAATAATTTTGCACAGATTCTTGCACACCAGTCGCTCACCAACCAAGTTCCTTCCTTTCCAAATGTTCGTTACTTCGGAAATAATCATGTGTGGATCGAAAAAGTATAGCATTCGCAGCAATGTAAAATTAATAATAATTAGAATTCCAAATGCAATTTGATCGGAGTATCAAACGTTATATATACTGTTTGTCAGCTAATAAAAAGTGTTGTATTATCTGTTGAAGACTTACTCCTATGGCATCACTCTTGGTGTTAGATCTCAGTTGAGATTAGCTCCCTAAGAATGAGATGAATGTATAGAGTGGCAAAATGAGGATTAGCCCCTCCTAATCTTTAAAAATATATATATAAAATAGAAGAAAATCATAGTTAGGATACAAAGCCTCCCATTATGCTTTCATATTAGCACTCTCCTTCATATTAAAAAGCAACCGCTGCTTGGATGGTGTCGTACTAGCCATTTGAATAAGCAGCGATTTGTAATCTTGGAGCACTTCAACAAAAATATAAAAAACTAAGAACAACTGAATGCATGGTATGATAATTGTTGGGCCAAACCTTCAATGTGAGAAGAATGTAATAAGATGCAGTTTGTAGATAAAAAAAATATTTGCTGTTAGTGTTGATTATCATCGGCAAGCTACGATGGCAATCTTTACACAAATAACCAGTGCATTGACATGAAAGCGTTTTTTTTTAAAAAAAATAAAATTGCATTGCATATCTTAGTCTTGTTAATCTTGTAATGCGGATTAGTCCTAATCTTTTATATAAATTATTAAATAGATAATAATGACAAATTAAATATCAAATTTCAAAATAGAGATAGGAGAGGGATGATGAGATATTCAAGATTGGGTATTTCTTCTTTTTTTTTAAATTGCTCGTAATGATAAGTTCTATAACAAGATTATTTTTTTAAGAGTCAATAACATTCCATCCACGAGCAAATTTGACAGATCCATATTCTCAATATTTTTTAAAAATAGCATAAATACTGTGAATTTGTTCCTCAGCCTGACTCGTAACCACCCATTTCAATAAAGCCTATCCCTCCACTAGAAGTTTATGATATCCCACTAAAATAAGATTGAAGAAAGCAATTAAGTAGCCAAGTCAAAAGGAAATTAACTATCAAAAAATCAAGAAACAATCTGAAAGAGGTTTTGAAACCTAAGAACTTGCCCATGATTGAAATTCCAATGGATTATCTTGATATGTCCCGAAAGAGGGAGCCCTCAAAATTGATAGCATCAAAACATAGCTTAGTGGCATCGAAACGGCTGTACTCATCGGTATTTCGTCTGCTAACCTTGACACAAGTCCAAGTACAGTCCCAAATGGTAACTCCTAAGGCCTCAGACGCCAAGTCTTCTTGGTTCCGCAAGATGTGAAAGTCTGGCCAATGGCCAAACAGAACTGATCCGCCTACATCCTTGGGTTCGCTGAGGGTTCCACCAAGCATATGCTCCTTATTTTGGAGAACACTGTAACAATAATTGCATGATGATTCAAGAATAGTTGAATATTTGAAGAGAAAAACCGAGAATAACTGCAAGATTTCTCAATATTCCGGAGAACGCTAACAGAACTTGTGAGATCTTTTTAGATTTTTAAACCTATTTTTTTTTTAAAAAAATACTACTGTTATAAGCCGGTTACCGCGGTCCCAGCTGTCACGAACATTTGGAAAATAGCTCTCTTTCAAAGGAAATGGTCCCACTCTATGCTGTCTCAATCCACCTCCACGGATGCATTATTTACTTCCTTCTATTCCCCCCAATCCCCACCTTGTTCTGTCACGGTCACCTGTTGCTATGCCAACCTTGAAGAGCTCCGTTGGAAGCAAGAGCAGCAACCTCCACCTCGGCGGCGGCGGCGGCGATGGTTTCTTCTACTGCGCGCAAGACGAGCGCTCCAGAGCCCTCCGCTCCTCCTGGATCAGCCGCCTTCGCCTCCCGTCCCTCCCCCTCCTCCCCGCCAGTCGTCCTCCTCCTATTCCGCCGCCGGCTGCGCCCTCCCCCGCCCGGTGGCCGTCGACTCCCCCTGCACTAGTGATGGAATCCTCGGCCTCAAGCACACCGTCTCCACCGACGAGTCCTACACCCCGACCTCCATCTTTAATCTCAATTCCGCCTTCATCGTCCGCCACCACCTCAATTACATCCCCAAGAAGCCGGCCTCCCGGCCGCCACCGACCCTGCCTCGGGCCCACGTCGTCACCGGCTTCGGTCAGTTCCAGGTCAGGACCGGAAGTGCCCTCTCCGGACCAGCTGATGGGAATCCCGGCAGTGATGGTGGGGTGACGGAGGCTCTTGGAAGGCGGGATAATGGAAAAGATGGAAACTTTGCTTGTTCCGGAGGATGGCTCATCTCGGAGAAGACCGAAGAGGAAAGAGATAGATGGGGAAGAGGGAGAGATTGGATTTGCAAAGGAAGGCAGCAGAAATCTTTAAATTGTGAGGAGATTAGGGATCGGAATGCATGGTCCCTTCCGGAGCAAAAGGTGGCTGATGGCCAGAATGCTGTCCGCCTATCGCCAATCTTTCAGTTTCAACCTCCTCTACATTCTGGCTACTTTGGTGATAGCAGGGTTGTTGGCCATGGAGAGATGGCAAGAGACACGGGCCTATTTGTTCCTCCTGTGGGCGAGGTAAACTCCCACTTTGTGGACACTGACCCTGCTTCTTCTTCACAAAAACTAAGTCAGATGAGGCTTGCAAGTAATGAAAATGCTCCTTCTTCACAAAAACTAAGTCAGATGAGGCTTGCAAGTAACAAAAATATGTGCTCTCCATTAGCGATATCATACCTCCCTCCACGGGATCTGATCAATGAGTCTGCATCTCAGAGGGCTTGTGATCAGCGCTTGTCTGTCGATCCATGGCATGCTAGTTCTTCTGTTCAACATGTAGCAAGAAGCAAAGGTGAATCCTCAAGTTGCCTATGCTATTATATGTGTTTCTAATATGGAATTAACATAGTTAAGTATGGTCTATTAGAATAACTCTCTTTCTTTGCAGGCATTGCTTATCATGATGGCACTGACGACACTGCTCCAAGTAGAACATTTTCTGTAAGAAAACCTATTGCTTACTGTGATCACACTACAATGATATGATACATCGTTGTCTTGCTTGCCTAAACTTCTTGTTCTTTCTAATATATAGAAAATCTTACTCGAGATGATTGTGATAATCAATATTTTAGTACCTTCAATCGTATATGGAACTTAGGTAGTGCTTGTGCATCACTATGTTGAGGTCCAAGCATTTAAGGCACCAGGACTTTGTCCAATTAGTCTTCAAAGAGGCGAATGCTAATGAAATGACTCATTTCTCACAAGCTCAGTTGAATCGCTTCCTCTACATGGTGAATTGATTGGACTTCATTGTCAATCTTATTACGATTGATAAGGGATCGACTCCATCTTCATGATGGTGCATAGCTTCTCTAAGATGGCACCTTTTTTTCATTTCTCTAACATAGTTGGTACAATGGATGCTGCTTACATCCTATTTTGATATTGTTTGATTCAATGAGATTCTGTTCACCTCTGTTTTGGAAGAGGAGGTCATGTTTGGAAGTCATTCTGGGTGTAAGTTGTGGAGGAAGATAGGCAGCAAGCTGCAATTCTCAAATGGCCATCATCCCCAGATGGAAGGGCAGACTGAAGTCACTAAATAGCAGTTTAAGGAACTTGTTCCAATGCATCAAAGAAAAATGTGTGGAAGCATGAGAAAAGAGAAGTCAATCAGACCATCACAAGGGTTCTTATTTGAGCTGATTATGGTCTTAAGCTATAACATTCACTGGATCTTGGTTGAATACCATGTAATGCCTGGCTGGTGTTGTATTACCTGGATACCTCATTTCTTTTAGGAATTATGGAGTGCCTATACTTTTGGACACGACATAACTCTGTGGCACTCTGGAAAAGGAGTGTCTCTTTTATGTTGGCTTATGTCACGACGTTTTGGAATTTCCTGCCAAAAAAAGCAACTGTTGATGCTTGATCTCTCAAGTACTTTACTGATGCAAAAATAGCAGTCTAAATTGTTTAAACTTTCCAGTGAAGCATCTTTCATGTTTCTTCCTTTTCTTTTATGTTATTATCATGCAAATATAAGATTTCTTTAATCCCAAGTGCTATATCCTCATCAATTTTAGTCATCAGCATATTTTTATATAATTGTTTTTGTATATTGCATTGTATCAAAGTGTACTATATCATGGTTTTAAGAGATTAAAGTGCTGGACACTTATTTAACTATAAGGGCATCTTATGCATGAGGGAGACCACCAAATTTTATCAGCATAACTGTCTGCATCATTGCTAATGGCATAAAAGGTTGGGAATTATGGAAAAGTGATTTGGTGGCAATACATCTTAGTATGTAATGCTATACTGTGGGTTCTAATACAAGCTAAGCTTAAAAAGATTGAATCTTGCAAGATCATATGGATGTCATGTGACCTAGTCTTAAAGGCGTCTTTCAAACAAACATCGTTGTAATTCTGAGGCATGACCAAAACTACTTTAGAAGAGATGACCAATAAAAGTGATGTGTTATGAAGTGATCATTGAAGGAGAGCATGAATTACTGAAAGAAGAGTTGAACTTAGATCTAGAAGTTTATTATCAGATTTTCTTGGAGTCAAGATCTCAGCAAATTAATCACCACCAAATGTGGAAATTTTTATGATAAAATCAATATGTTGGACACGCTTAACTTGAAGGCTATGATATAGTGGGATTTCTATCATAAACAAGTCCAGCCTGCAGACCTCTAGAGTTATTCCTCACATTGCCAACATAGATTTGTCTTTATTGTTAGTTAAATTCCCTAACAAACCTGCTTTTCTACCAGTCAACTGCACTGACCAGACATTCTATTGCCATCTTTTACTGTCATTCTCCTACAATGGATGTGTTTAAGTCACTAATTCAGTGGATAACTCAGCCATCAGTATCATATCTCAAAGCTCGTTTCACTAGTTGGAATTGACCAAGTGTGTCAAAATAGTCAGTGAGGTCCAAAATTTGATTTTCATTTCAGTTTTATTTGAACCAATTGTCTTTACTTTCAATAATCGGAACCTCAGCTCCGATATGGGTCAAAATGCTAAAATCGAAGCTTAAAAATAACCCAGGAGAATATATTAGACATCACAATAGTGTATATAGCATTGTTTGTAAGCTTTTGATGTATTATTCTGTATATGCATGCCAACATTTTTATAATTTTAAAAAGTTAAAAATTTTGCTCTTCACATCATCTAGTAGTTTGGTATATTATTCTTTCTTTTAGAACAAACTAACACATGACAATCCATATGTCTGTTAGTTTTTTGCATAATTATTACAAATCTCTCTTCTTCTCTCTTTCTTCAAAAAATCTCTCAGAATCTATAAAAATCTCTTAAACCTTGAAAAGAAATTTATATTTCTCCAGAATCTATATATCTAAATGTCTTCAAGAACTTGACCTTAAAAAGACATTTCTTGAAAGATGAATTTATTGCCTATGAATAGTTCTGCCCTATATTTTTTCAAATAAATGAAGATATAGCTCCAAAATAGTTAACAAAATAAATATTTGAAAATAAAGAATGGATTAAATGAAAGAATGGATGATATAAAATTAACAAACCCCTGGATCTCAATTTAAGCTTTAGTTTGCTTTAACCAGAATTTGCCGAATCCATTGATGCTGGCTGAGAATTAGATGAGGACTAAGCAGTTTCAAACAAAGTAAACTTATCTGCCGAAGTTGTCCAAGTTGAGACATTTTCAGACAATTACTGGGCAAAAAAATTGTTTCAGTTTGGAAGAAAGCTTAAGTTTGTTAATGATACTTGGTTGGTTTTATGTTGGTTCTTCAATGGTACAAAAAGGTCACTTGCTAATATACCCTGTCATCACTGTTGCACCTTCTCTGCTTTGACTTAGCTGCACTTGTTACTTCTTGTGCCTGTGGTCCTCCTTTTGTGATCAAACTTTCTTGTAAATCATACAACTCATTCTCAGTCTCATTGCTTGGATCTTTACTTATATAATCATGCTCAATGCCACTGGTTTTTGCAATTGGACCTTCACTCTTTGACAAGCTCTTAGTGTGCCTATATATTGTGGGGCAGGGTTGGGAAGATGGCATTATGTTCTGGAAAGAGGTTATAACTTATTACTGTACATCTGTCACATCAAGCACATGCCTAATGTATCATTTTCTGATTTATATGAATCTTGATTTGACTGTGTAATGTTTTATAATGATCCCTAATGCAGTAACATTATCCTTGGTTTTGAGTCCCGTAGGAGTATGTTTGAATACATGTTGCATGGGAACTGTGCTTTTTTCCAACAGTTGCTCCTTAAGTTTTGCTGATCACAACTACAATGGAATTGGTGATAACTTTTACTTTCTCTAAGGATATTGTCTAATTTGAAAAGAAAGAAGGAGAGGGGTCTCCACCTAAATGCTGCTTTGTCATGAATCACTATCATAGATCAAACTAAAACTTTTCTTGAACATTCATTTAAAGCTTATCTATGCATACGTAGTGTCTTTAAACATTTGAATTGTGTTACACTTTGGATGTTCCAGATATAGGTGTAGATTATTAAGCAAGATATCCTGCAATATTGTTCAACCATAGGGCACAACCATGTGTATCTGTGTGCTTTGCGCATGCATGTGTTTGCATATTACATAATCAACAACTTTATCATTGAATGTACAGATTTCATAACAGAAGGAAATATGTCCTTATTTTATCATTTTCAGGTTAACAAGTTATTGTCATATTCCTTGGTGAGCTAGAAGTTTGTTCTAGATTCCATTATAAATATACAAGCATCAAGATACTGATCAAACTTTTGGGAGATTTACCAGTAACCAAAGACTTGGGTATCATGTGCCAATGGGTATGTCAATATGTGCTTCCTGAGCTGTGCCAGTGATAGCATATACAAGCAGATAGCATGCCAAGCGTGCCATACAGCTGGTGGCCTGTTGTTGTGCTAGTGTTGCATGCAATAAGTTATTGGTATGTTATGCATGTATCCTGTCTTGCTGTACTAGCCAGCACTTAAATCGATGCTTGCTACCACCCAAGCAATTGCTTTATGTTTTTTAAATAGCTCAAATAGCTTATAAAATATCAATTAGCATTATTTCTTTATGCATTTCTAACTAAAAGCGCAATAAATGCTTTCTTATTCAATTGGCTGCCATGCTGTTGCTTGTATTTTCTTTTTTTTTCTTTGTTTTTGTTATCAGTTGCTAGTTTGTCATATGCAATGCATGTTCGCCTGGCAGACAATAACAATGGTTACTTTCTCCTCTATCATTCTCTCTGCTTCTTGTAGGAATCTCATATCATGCATCACAATGTGGCACCACGCCACCTTGAAAGGCATGCTCCTGCTTACATGGATGAGCCAGAGGAACCTTTTTCATTTTGGAACATGGGAAGATTAAAAGGAAAGAACACTGTTTCCTCTGTCTCTCAAACAATTGCTTTGACCAGCAATCTTAGCAGGAAACAAAATCCAAATATTGATGACTTTCGTCCTTCAAAGTCTAGGAAGCTGAGCAGTGAAGATTAGAGGCCGGGTGTCATGACAAATGATCTGCTGAATTTCAGAAACCATAGGTGGGAAGATGAAATTACAGTGGTCAAACATACCGAAGCAGATAATCAATAGGACTAAAGAGCTGTATCTTAAAGTCATTAAGTTAAGAACATGGAAGATGACAGTCAAGCCATTAGGTTAGATGAAATCTTCACTTCAAGCACCCTTTTCCACCTGTGAGTTATTGGCAACCTGTCATTCAATATTTGTAAGCAGCAGTAGCTGTTGTTTCAAGCATTCACCAAAATTTAACAAAGGTACTTTTTAATGATTATGTAAATTACTGTATCTTTGTCTTAAGCTTTCTTATAATTCACGGACCATTGAATAATATATCCTACAAAGTTGACTGTAATATAGCATTTTGACTTCTAATTTTCTTCTAATAACATTTCTTTTGAAATTAGGGTATCCTACATGCAAGTGTATCTGATCTCATTTATGCAGTGATGTGTGCTACATTTATGTTGGTGACACTCCATTCAGCATATTTCCATTACCTAGATCAGTGGCTAGCCTTGTAATTTGATGTGAGATCAATTAGACCTTCACAAGAAAGTGTTGTTTGTAAGATCCCTGTTTTGCTTGGTTGCAAAAACAAATGTATTTGCTTTGATTTAAGAATAAATGGGAACATATAATTTCTTTCTAGTTATTGATATGGGTATAAGAAGGAAGCCATATTCACATGCACAAAAAATAGAATAATAGGAATATCCTAAATGAAACAAAAATTAGGAAGGAGAATTATGACCTTGTAGCTTCAACTTGATTGTTGATGCAATACTGTCTGCGAAGGATAACCTGACTGCAAACCATTGCCTAGAATATCATAGAATAGGACTGGTGTAGGAGAATTTTAACGTTGATTTGTAATGAGCAATAAATACAGGTTTTGGATGGGAGGTAGAGATGACAAAGATCATTAACCATACATTCCATAGGTTGGAGTTTTTAATTGAAGTTTTTACAGTTTTTAAAGGATCTATAGTATATGCCTTCGGGTGGACTGATTTTGGGGTGATTTTGATTCCACTTCTTCCTCTCTTTGTGATATTTTATTTTCTGATTTTTTATAGATGTATTCGTATTAGAATTATATATTTCCTCTGTCTCATCCCAAAACAAAGAGAGAAAAGGGTCCATAGTGTATTGGTACTGCAATTAATAGAGAATGAATGGTGGTTGATAACTTTAATATCATTTACTTAATATAGATGAGATTAGCAGCAGGTTGTTGCAGCCAGGATGCTCAAAGAATAAGTGGTCATATTAAGAATTATTCAGTCTTCCGCGTTTATAGTTGTTCAGCATTTACTTGTAATGGCGCAGTGGAGCTATTGAAGAATAATTATAGGGTTAAAGGTATAGCCTTCTGGCTAATAGGAGGGCAAACAGGTCCGAGCCGGCTTTTATTTTACTTTTTGCCCCTTTTTGGTGGATAAGTGTTGTGGCAAGTAATAGTTACTTGACAGATTGTGTATATAGTAAGTAGTACATCACCGAATGCTGAGAATATCTGAATAAGAAAACTGAAATTGAAGTTGAGAGGAATAATCTTTTCCACATTAAATAATTTATCAATTATTGGATTAGAAGTGGGTGATTTGCACTGGCTCAAGAATTTTGAACAAAATTCATTATCTCAAGATCGAACCTCGTACCAATAAAATCTCACTGCAGTGGCGGTATGCGGTATGATATGATATGTCTGTGTCGGTACATAGCAGTTCGGCGTATTGGTATGCTACTGGTAGACATGGGGTGTATCGGATGGCTTAGGTAGACCGGCATGGAATTCTATGATTTGGAAACTTAGCTCCGAACCGTCCTATTGTTGCACCCACCAATGGTTGTTCAACAATCCTGAACCCAACAGATACTCTAGTTGGGCCGACTCCCACCAGCAGATAATTGAACCTGCTTTTCTTGATGATGCTCTTTCAAGCCACTAGCAATCCAGCTACCTGTACAACAACCAAAATCAAGCGTTCTTCGAGAAAAAATAAATTTTTTTTTGGTGGCTTCTAGAAAGACATGTTTGCCATGATCTGATTAAGACTTCGGTTTTGGCTGCTACATGGAAGTCCAATTTCATGTAACCTATCCTCAAGTGGTTCTTTCAAATTTATAATTGAATCTTGATTTAGGTCCACATCCTCTCACCACATGCGGAATTCCAATCCTATCAAAAGCAGAGTTCTGGTCTAGACCTTAATTACTTTTAGCACTTCCAAGAACCTCTAATGACAAAAGGGTCTTAAATTAAGTATCTAGATCTCGTTTTCTAGTGATCTTCTATCCATCTTTTTCCAAGAACACCAATCTTGCATCCACTAAGAGACATATATTTTATTATATCAGAATCCTTCATTTTTTTGGTTGAGGGGCCCAAGCTGCTTTAGGACACAAGAAAAGCATACAAAGTTCTGATTATATATAAGCAGACATAACCAAACCACCACCCCAAACCAACATCAAGGAGTTCCAGGTATTCATCAAAAAGGGACTAAACTCGCTGATGCCACCGACATAGTTTTATCCTACAAACGGATCCCCAACACATACTTACATCATTAAACCACCAACTAAATAAGACCATTATCCTGATATCCTGCAGTAGACTGGTTCAGAGCAACATAGGTACATAATTTAGATGAGAGGTACGTACGTTGATATGTGAATTAAGTATGAATGGATGCATGTCTGTCGGACCAACAACCTTAATATTTGATTGTAGAATAGAGGAAGAACTTAATGTTAAGTATTGCCACAGTTTAACAAATTAATTGGATCCCATTGACACCAGGAAGTCTTGCAGGATGGCTTCCACCACAGTCGGACATGAGCCGTGGCCACGGCTTGGAATCAGAATCGAAATTGAAATGAAATTTAAATTCATAGAGGAGAGTAGGGATTGAATTCTATATAGATTGAATCATTCCCATTCTATCCTGAAATTGAAATCAGAATGGGATTCCTCCAACCAACGATTGGAGTGGGAGCCACCCATTCCGATTCCGATTTCAGACCCCCACTCTCTCCGATCAAATACCTCCTGAATCGCCTAAAAAAATTCAGATTAATTTTCACCAAAACGAGTTCAAAATTCTTTAGAAAATTCCTATTTTCAGGATGAAATCGATGGAGAAAGAGATGTATATCGCTCGTAGGTTTTGTCGGTTAGGAGGAGAGAATCGGAAAGATCGGTAAAAATTAAAATAATAATAATAATAATAATAATAATAATAATAATAATAATAATAATAATAATTTTTAAAAAAAATAGAGAAATCCGTAACCAATAAAATAATAATAAAATATAAAATATAAAATATCTTTTTTTCCAAAAAATAATAAAAATAAAAAGCTTGGTAACCTTTGGCTACCTGCCAGTAATCTGTTAATAAAATATCTGAAATAATAATCTGTTAATAATAACAGAATACCGTAAATATCCTAATAAATTGGATTGTTAAGACGTTTTTGTGGCCTTTTATAAAGTAATATAAAAGTAACGCAGCAAAACCTACCAGAAATAATAAGCATTTATAAAAAAAAATAACTGAAGCAAAAATTTTAGTTACGAAATAGATCAACAATCTCGTACGAAACCAAGCCCCTCAATTATTTGACTCTCTTGCCGACGTCGGAGTGGGCCTTCTAGTTGAGCTAGTTTCTTAGAGAAATAATACAAGTGCACATGGCTACAGGCTCACACCAACTCCACTTGTCCTATAAATTATTAGATGGACCACTCCATCTAATAATTTGTCTATCTAATGACCTCTCCTCTTATCCGCTAATGAACAAAAGAGCTAGTGGGCGGAGAGAGCGAGAGAAGAGAGAGAGAGAGAGAGAGAGAGTCTGGGGGATGAATGACGGCAATGGCAGGAGAGAAGGCACAAGAAATGGAGAGATTAGAGAACGGCAGAGCAGCGGAGCCAGCAATCAAGTACAGGGGATGGAAAGTGATGCCATATGTGATAGGTATCCAGTACACACACTAACAGTAGCTTTGATTTCTTTTTCAGCGGGCTTCTTTCCTTTGTTCATCATTTGATTGAAATAAGGTGGAAAATATATATATATACGAGCAGGAAATGAGACATTCGAGAAGCTGGGGACCATCGGCACGTCGGCGAACCTTTTGATCTACCTCACCACCGTCTTCCACATCAACAGCGTCACCGCGGCCACCACCCTCAATATTTTCAATGGAACCACGAATTTAACTCCCCTTCTCGGGGCTTTCCTCTCGGACGCCTACTTCGGCCGATACATCACTCTGGCATTTGCTACCGTTTCGTCCCTACTGGTACTTCGCTCCATGATCTCTCTCTGTGTTTTGTTTTGTTTTCTTTGGTAATTGGTAGAACTCCGCCTTCCATCTCAGAAAGTGGAAATTCTGCCTCTTTTCTTATTTTGTGGACCAGCTTGGTTCTGCCTGATGCTTACACACATCATAATCTCCCCTTAGATCCATGAGGCTTACATTGCGGAGAAGGACACTTAACTTACATCAATTAGCACGCTCAGCAAACCTTTATAAAAACAATTTAGCTGAGGCTATATTTAGTACTCCTAGATAGTTACCTTCCCTAAGAATATATATATTGGCTTGGATTACTAATATAATATTCTTAGTCAATGGGCTCAAAGCTGGAGTTCACATTACTTTTGAATTTGGCTTCAGCTGAAGCCCATAGGTTGAAAACTCAGTTGTCTGTGAATGGTGACCAAACCACAGCCTAACTACTCCAAGCCTGGCTAATTTCCCTCATCTTAAAAGCTGTGGAAATTGAGCATGTGTCGTCTGTATTCAAATATATACTCCATCCAAAGGATGGGAGAAGATTCGTCCTCGCATGTGCATTTGGTAGCGGTGGTCATGAATTACTGGCATGTGCAGTGGTTGGGTTTGTGTCCTTGTTTTACTTTCCATGGATGCCATCCATCCTCTCTTGGGATGTGTTACTTTTTTTTTTTTTAATAGCAAAACTGTCTCTTGGGTTGTTACTTAAATGAGCAATATATTTCTGACACATCCCTTAGAATATAAGTGTGTATAGGACTGAGCAATAAATGGAACTGGATATAAATATAATTGTCAACTTGAGGACCGAGTGGTAAGATCCCCTCAAAAAAACCTGGATCTTGAGATCTAGATAAATAGCATAAGCATTATTAGTTAGTATTAGATATTTGCAGATTGACACATGTGAGTGTAGCATGAATCATGATTATTATCTTCTAATTTAATTTAAGATTTTGATCATATATAATTTACTATATATATATATATATATATATATATATATATATATAT
>KE505040.1:262635-292073 GCA_000441515.1 Elaeis oleifera | reverse complement strand
ATATATATATATATATATATATATATATCTCTAATTTGATGGGTGTATTAACTTGTTCTTCTCTCTCTTCCAAGGCAATAGCAGCAACAAGAGCAACAAATTTTATTGAACCAAATGTAAAATGACTAGATCAGTGAGAATTAATTGCCAAACTGATAGTTAAGCAAAAAGCTATATGTTAAATCTTTCTATGTTTATTTCAAAATGGAAGCAATCATAACATAGAGGAAATGGGCTGCAAGAAGCCATGCTTTAAAAAAAATAAAAAGTGGCACATAAAAATTACGGGTTAATACAAGAGAAGATAATGACTAAGAAAAATGATGGAGAAATTATATATCCAGATTATTCAACAATGGTAATTACTATTCCCTTCTTTTATTGTAGGGCATGCTCGTCCTTACCTTGACTGCTGCAATTCCAAGCTGCACCCTCCTGAATGCTTCCCAGGCCAATCATGCGTGGGTCCTTCGCCAGGCCAGCTTGCAGTCCTCCTTTGCAGCTTCGGGCTGCTGGTAATCGGCGCCGGAGGAATCCGGCCATGCAACCTACCCTTCGGTGCCGACCAGTTCGACCCCCATACGGAGTCCGGAAGGAGAGGCATCGACAGCTTCTTCAATTGGTACTACTTCAGCTTTACGTTGGCCATGATGATTGCCTCCACGTTGATCATCTACGTCCAGAGCAACGTGAGCTGGGCACTGGGCCTAGGCATCCCCACCATCCTCATGTTCTTCTCCTGCGTCCTCTTCTTTATGGGGTCCAGGCTCTACGTCAAAGTAAGGCCTGAGGGAAGCCCTTCACAAGCATTGCTCAAGTTTTGACAGCAGCATTTAGAAAAGAGGGCTGAAGCTGCCTGCTGACTCCAAGGCATCCCTCTTCAACCCTCCTCATCTTAGTTCTCTTGTCACCAAGCTTCCCCACACGGAACAATTGAGGTAACATTATTATCTATCTACCGCTTCTTAATTTGTTATGCGCAGACATCATGCACGCATATAAAGATGGAGACTAAAATACAACATTTTACGTATTGCATATAATTTATATGATCTAAAAATAATTGTGAGAATCTTATTAGGTCAGTTGAGTCATATTTGAATCGGTTTTAGGTTATACCGAGCATCATTTGGATAGCACTTTTTATCCTTTTAATCTTTACTTCATGGAGTGTGGTGGTTAATTTATGGTGTCAGGTTTCTTGACAAGGCTGCGATTGTGACGACTGCAGATGAAATCAAGCCCAATGGCTATGCTGCAAATCCATGGAGATTATGCAGCATCCAACAAGTTGAAGAGGTAAAATGTCTCGCAAGAATCATTCCCATATGGTCTACGGGCATCATCTTCTACCTTGCGATCGTTCAAGAAACAACTTATGTGATCTTTCAAGCCCTTCAAGCTGATAGGCATTTTGGGAAGAGTAAATTTCAAATACCAGCTGCTTCTATCAATGTATTTGCCATGCTAGCATTAACAATTTGGGTGCCTATTTACGATCGCATTTTAGTCCCACAACTTCGAAGATTTACCGGGAGAGAAGGGGGCTTAACACTACTACAAAGGATGGGAATTGGAATCATTCTCTCCATAATTGCTATGGTAATCTCTGGATTGGTCGAAGAACGGAGGAGGAGTTACGCCCTTCACCGGCCGAACCTTGGGAGTACACTGACTGGTGGTGCCATCTCATCCATGTCTAGCTTTTGGTTGGTGCCTCAGCTTGTGCTTTTGGGTGTTGCTGAGGCTTTTAATTGATCAGTCAAATCGAGTTCTACTACAAGGAATTTCCTGAGAACATGAGAAGTGTTGCTGGGGGTCTGCTCTTAAGTGGTATTGCATGTGCTAATTACTTGAGTGGTTTCATGGTGGCATTAGTCCATCGAACAACTGGCCGCAATGGGAAAGAAAATTGGTTAGACGGAGATCTAAACAAGGGAAGATTGGAGTATTTTTACTACTCGATTGCTATAATTGGAGTTCTCAACTTCATGGTTTTCATTGTTTGTGCCAAGTGGTACCGATACAAAGGCCTAGAAGATGGCTCTGAGATTGCCTTGGAAAAAAGCAAATTAAAACCTTCCCTGCTTCAATTAATACTTGAGATGAAGATTATTCTTGTCTGCATGTTGTGTTTTAGTTGTTCCAATACCGGTAAGGACATAAATGAAACAGATCAATGATGATGTATTTTAAATTTTTTTCTGCACATTTGTATGGTCGCTAGCCATTCTCTGTCCCATTCCTTGTACGTGTTTAGAAGGTCAGAGGAAATCAAACCCATCTTGCAAAAAGAAAACCTTCTTAATGTTAACAAGCCATTCATATGTTTCTTTGTAATTTTCCGGATAATTTTTTTTTCTTTGTTTTAAATTTTGGAAAAGGGAGGGGAGAACTTGTCATCCGCTTCACTAGCGAATGAAGGCAATCTGAAGGGATAGAAGTTGTTATTCGGAACTTCTGCTGACAAGACGAATTGTAACATTCTTTGTTGCCTTCTGTGAAACATGTAGACCGTGGGTATCCTTGACAAGGAGACAGAGTCTGTGTCTCGTGTTCAGACAGGGGAAGTCGGGCCAAGCGGGTGAGGCCTCGTACTTCTCTCCCAATTAGCTGGTGGGTTAAAAAAAAAGGAAACTATTTAGGAAGTGTCGAACCAGCTCGGCTGAGAGCAGTTTCCATGACAAGTTTATGCACTGGAAAAAGGGTCTTTACATAATTTGTCTTGAACTGAGGTTGTGACTCTCACGATCAAGCATGATTCTAAATAAATAAAGACGATTTTTTCCGGGATGTCTTTTGGGTAAAAAGCATGGATCCACAAGTCCATCAAAAGTTTTTATCACCAAAAGCTTAGTTAGTTTTTTTTTTTTTGAGAGGGACGTGGTAAAATTGGATTTTATTAAACCAATCTAAAATAAAATAACTGCAAGAATCAGTAAATAAAATATTAAAAAATTCAATAGAAACATCTAAAAAATTTGTCCACGGTGTTAAGCCTTAATGATTAATCACATATTGCTATCCAATTTATCGTACTATTTATCTTTCTATAAACATAAATAACTTCAAAAGAATATAAGGCTGTCTTTATTTTTCAATAATTCTATCAAGGTGGATGAGAACCAATTTCCAAAAAATAGATCTAGATAACCATCTGGTAATTATCAAAAAAATTTCTTTCAAATATAGTTTGAGTAGTCTTCAAAGTTTTCTAATTAAGCATATGACATATATATCTTCCTCATGCTGTACTTAATATCCCAATAAGATGAGAGCGTGGACATCAAATAACAACAGTCAATCCTCGGCACTAAGCTGTTATTACTTGATTTTTTAATCTAATTCTCTATTAAGCTGTCATTGGACCATTCTTAAGCTAAAGCTGTATCCCCTAAGACCCACACAAACCGGATCCGGAGTGACTGGTGAGGGCGCAGGGCAGCGGATCTCAACTTCCGTCAGTCCTATGGAGCAACAACAGCGCGCGCGGATAGCCGGGACGAGGATTAGACCAGGCACCATGTAACGGCCGCCTGGGACAACCTTTTGCCACGCGGCGCCCATCCACCCCAACGCCCGCTTTACCTTTAGCTCTTCCACTTATCCCATGCACATGCTAACGTAGCTTAATGTGTGCGTATTTTTGGGTCCAAAAAAGGGTAATGAAAAAAAACTTGGCTCTCCCTCTCCCTCTCCCCCCCTCTCTCTCTAACCATTTCTTGATTAATTAATATTAAAGAGAACACCGTAGCTACTGTTAGATCTCCTCCAGCTAGCTCTCTCTCTCCCTGCCCCCCCCAAGGGAGAGAGGGCCAGGAAAGATGGCGGCAGACACTAGAGGTGATCTAGAAACAATGGAAGAATCAGAGAACGGCACAGCAGTGGAGCCTCAAGTCAAGTACAGAGGCTGGAAAGCAATGCCCTATGTTATAGGTACGAGATTCAAATATATATATATATATATTAAAAAACCTTAGTTCAGATTGGTTTAGTGAGTGACGGGAATGGGGAAATGGGAGCAGGGAACGAGACATTCGAGAAGCTGGGGAACATCGGGATGGCGTCGAATCTGCTGGTCTATCTCACCACCATATTCCACCTGAAGAGCGTCACCGCGGCTACCACCCTCAACGTGTTCAATGGGACTACAAACTTGGCCACCGTTATTGGGGCCTTCATTGCGGATTCATACTTGGGCCGCTACACCACCTTGGGATGGGCTTGTATTGCTTCGTTGACGGTATGTGCTGCCCTCCTATGCGCTTCTCTCTTCTTTTTGATTGTGGATTAGCAAACTAGCTGACAATGCCAATGTTGTCCGACATCCACTATGCACACCATTTTTCTCAATATCCTGTCTGAATTATAGCGTGCTTTAGCTGTGCTCACGTACAAAATGATGCAATGTGATTTGTAAGGCTTCTTTCATATCCTAGCAAGCAACTTGAATCCACCAAATTGTGCAGATTGAGGTTGAAGGTCGTGTTGAACATGTTGATGATCTAGTATGAGTTGGAAAAATCTTGCTCCATTCCAAATTTAGGATGCATTTGTTTCTATAGCAGCATCCCGGAATAAGGAGAAGGAATTTTTGTCTACTGCTTAATTAGTCGTAGGGCCTACTAAATAAATAAATAAGAAGAAGAACAAATTGGAGAAACGACAAATACTGAAAATTTCATTACAGAAACTAGATTACAATAAAATTGATCACTTTGCCCCACTTACAAGATGAATGATCACAAGAGTTTATGCAGATACAATGACCCTTTGTATATCCTTATACAAATATATCATTATAATTCAAAAAATGTAACAATTAATAAATTCATAGAACTCAAAGAGACATCACATATAAACACTCAAAGCCACATTCATGAACATTAGACTAATTAATTACCACTAATTAACACTTCATTAAATTTAGTTTACTTTTTAACACAAATTTTTCAACCAAATGTTGGAAAAAATCTTAGCATCGTTGCCTTCCTCAGGGCATGCTCGTCATCACCCTCACAGCTGGAATCTCTGAGTTGCATCCTGCCCCTTGCATCCGAGGCCAACAATGCATCGGGCCAACAACGTTGCAATTAGCCATCCTGCTCATCGGCTTCGCCTTCCTTGTGATCGGCGCAGGAGGCATTCGGCCATGCAACCTGCCCTTCGGCGCAGACCAGTTTGATCCCAATACAGGGGCGGGCAAGAGGGGCATCAACAGCTTCTTCAACTGGTACTACTTCACCTTCACCATAGCTGTGGCAGTCTCCTCCACCATCATCATCTACATCCAAAGTGAAGTAAGCTGGGCTTGGGGCTTCGCCATCCCCACCATCCTCATGTTCTTGGCTTGTGCTTTCTTCTACTTGGGGTCGAAGATCTACGTGAAGGTGAGGCCGGAGGGAAGTCCCTTTACCAGCATTGCCCAGGTCTTGGTGGTGGCATTTAGAAAGCGACGGCTGAAGCTGCCTGCGGAACCAGAGAAGTCTCTCTTCAACCCTCCCCATGCCAGTTCTCTCGTCTCCAAGCTTCCGTACACCAACCAGTTCAAGTAAGCATAGTAAAACCCTCGCTTTTCCTTAAATCGTAAGAATATTGCTATAATTTTATGATATATATAGATTCTTCCCTCGTAATTATTATTGTTGGCTTTGTTATTGTATTGCTTATTTATCTTTTCTTCAGCTATATATAGTGACAAGGCAGAAGTGCAGGATAATAGAAGAGGATTAATGCCTTGGCGGGACTCGATTGTGTCTCGGACCAAGTTTTAATTTAGCTTCTTCAAGAGAGAGGAAAAGATAATAGGGAGCGATCCTTATCAGAAGGACTGATAGTATCGCAACATCAAAATTTGACTATTTAGAGTCCTTTCTACGTGAGATAGTTGACAATGATTTCTGAGCGAACTTGTCAAGCTGCGGTGATCCGGGTGAATGGAATCGGCATAGCATAAATGTCTTTCTCTAACGGGCTGACCATGGCCGTTAAAAGAGCTAAGCTACTAACGAAATAGAAAGTGCATAGCGGTGTAATAAATTGATATAAAATATATCATCCGTTGAAGTATGTAATTATCATTTTTAACGTATATTTAATAATATATTTAATGCGTGCAGTATCATTTTTGTTTAAAATTTAAATAACGAAAATGTTCTTCTTCTTTCAAAAAATTATTACATCTTATGGTCATATCATTACATCTCATGGTCAATTTATAACTTAATGCATACAGGATATCATAATTTTCTTTCAAAATTATAGAGAGAAAAGATACTTTGGTTATTCAAATTTATAAATTTTTAAATGATAAAATATCCATCCCTTCTTTATGACATTCTTTGTATAGGAAATCATAATTTTGCTGCAGGATGTCATAATTTTTCAGAAAAAAAATATTTATCGTTCAAAATTTCAAACGAAAAAGTGGACATACAGGCATTAAATGCGCATTGGAAACCAGTGGCTACATGGCCCAATTAGATTAAATGGTGTATTTTTCTACATCACATGCGATGTACAAAACATTACTCCAAACGAAAAGGTTAGTAAAGCCCAACCCAAACTACCGATGAAAAGATGGATCCAATTTAGGACAAGGATTCAAGTTTTAGGCCCAAACTCGTCGATTGGACATGATTCCTATGGGCCTAGACTAATCCTACCAACATTGGGCCCAGAGTACCCAATTTTATGATATTTAAGTATATACTGTAGAACCTGATGCAAATTGTGGGCTGGGCCCAATTTGTTTGGTTCCTCTAAGGGTAGCGGTCGTACCGGAAGGTGCTAGCCGGGCAACATGGGTTGGGAAATCCAAGTGGTGGACTGCGGCTACCACCAATACTTGTACTTTTAAATAAGCTAGACAATACTACAGTAAGACCTGATGCAATATTAGGACTGTGTTTGGATCCTGGTGTTCAGCAAATATTTCTTCCTCCGCTAGTGATATTAACCTCATAAGTGTTTCTCACTGTGCTCAAAAAAGAAAAGAAAGAAAATATATTGCTTAGCCTACAATTTATGAAAAGAACTGTGATGATCACCAGCGTAGAACAAATTGTCTACCAGTATAGTTTGATCAAAGACTTCATTTATGTTGATGAGTGCTAGAGCATACCATTTCCGATGGCTATTAATCAAGCATTTTATCTAGTGCTCTAACATATCCTTTTATTTCTCAGCTTTCTTGACAAGGCTGCTATTGTGAGTCACACGGATGAAGTGGGATCAAATGGCTTGGCTTCAAATCCTTGGAGATTATGTAGCATACAACAAGTTGAGGAGGTGAAATGCGTACTGAGGGTAATTCCCATATGGTCTACAGGGATCATTTACTACGTAGCATTTTCCCAACAACATACGTACATAATCCTTCAAGCCCTTCAATTTGATAGGCACCTTTGGAGGGTAGCTTTGAAATACCTGCTGCTTCTTTCACAATCTTTCCCATGCTCGCCCTCACAATTTGGATACCTCTTTATGATCGTGTCATAGTCTCAAGGCTTGAAAAGTTTACCGGAAAAGAAGGAGGAATCACATTGCTTCAGAGGATGGGAATTGGGATCATTTTCTCCGTCGTCGCGATGATCATCTCTGCAGTAATTGAAGATCAGAGGAGGAGGCATGCGCTTCACCGGCCGACCATCGGGATTGCGCCTAGTGGTGGTGCAGTTTCATCCATGTCCAGTCTCTGGTTGATTGCTCCTCTCATGCTCTTGGGCCTTTCTGAGGCTTTTAACATGGTTAGCCAACTTGAATTCTACTACAGACAGCTTCCTGAAACATGAGAAGTGTTGGTGGGTCTCTACTCTTTTGTGGCATTGCAATCTCTAGTTATTTGAGCGGTTTGCTGGTAACAATTGTCCATCACACAACTGAAGCATATGGCAAAGAGAATTGGCTGGCTGAGGACCTCAACAAGGGAAGATTAGACCTCTTTATGTGTTGATTGCTGTGATTGGAGTTGTCAACTTCTTCTTTCTTAGCTTTTGCCAAGTGGTACAGATACAAGGGCTTGGATGATGGCTCGGACACAGACTTGGAAGGAGAACAAGTACTTCAATGCTAGAGGTAGATATTTTATGGGTAACTTATGTATCGAATGCTAATGCCATTTGTTGCTACATCCATCATCTATGTGATAAGTAATGTCATCTCGAGTTCATGTACATTGTTCATTTTCTTTCCTCGGTGGAAGATAAAGCGTTTATTATATCATTATTTTTAAAAAAAAAGAAGCTTCCTTATTAATTAGGTGGAGTTGGAAATCATTGTTGAATTGGCATAAATGATGAACTCTGGGCTATTTAGTATGCACAAAAATATATATACCATACTGCGCTGCCTTGAATATGCGTGCGTATGTTACCACACTGCGCTGCCTTGAATATGCGTGCGTACGTTTTTTGTTGAATGAAAGGGAGGCAGAAATAGCCATCTAGCATTTATTGAAGATTAGAAAAAATTATAAGAGAGAGAAAAAAGATTTTAAAAAATTATAACATTATTGGTATATAGAATAACATTAAACAAAAAGTGAAGAAAAAATACATTAGCATTCGTGAAGATTTCTAGGTATATTTTTAACCTTCACCTAAATTCTTCCAAAATTTGAAAGAAGATCTTAGTCACATAATGTAGATTTGTCATTAAAAATATGAAGTCTTTCTGATGCTACAGCCGCTACAGATTATTCAGAAAATTTTGAAATTTGTTTTTTCTAATACACCCACACAATAGCCACAAGAAGTATAGGAACAACCATCTGAATCCTTTTCTGAAAATTTCTCTGAATTCAATTAAGATAAGAAAAGATAACTAAAAGAGGTAAGAATGTAATACCTTAAGAGCCAAGCACTTCACCTTCCAAATAGATGAGAAGAAGTGGTAGTAAGTAAAAAGATGGCCCACTATCTCTGAATTCTAGTTACACAATAGACATCCACCAAGGTTCTTATACCAAGTTTCTTTCCAATCACCTCTCTAATTTTAGTTTTTCCTCCAATACAATCAAAGAAATATTTAATTTTAAGAGTAATAGAAAGACTCCAAAAAGAGGATGCAAACTTGCATTTAATGCCCATAGTATTGAGAAATAAATATAAAAAAGCTATAGAAAATTTGCCATTATTACTTGATTTTCAAATGATCTGGTCCTCTTGATTCAAAGTGATCGTAGCAAGAAGACCTAGATGAATTGTGATTAGATCAGCAAAGAAGCAAAAGAAGGTAACCTAATTATCCAATTCATTATCCTTTGATTAAAGAGTTCGGCCACTGTTCTATGTTTTTTCCAACTCTTGGAATATAAATCTAGGAAGATAACTTGAAGTGGGTGTCACAAATCCAATTTTCTTTCCAGAATAAGGTACTTTGACCATTACCAATTCTGAACTAGATCTGTTCCATAATGCCGGCAAAGCATGAACTACATCTCTCTGAAGGCTAGAACATTTTTGCCCTGATTTTCAGGTCATAGAAAGTTTAATTTTTTTATGATAAGCAAACTGAATCTACTGCTTCCATAATCCTATATCAGGGAGGAGTCTCCAATCTCATTAGTAAGAAGAGAGAGATTTAGCTCAATGAATCTTTTGTATATGAATTATTTTGCCAATTCATTTTGCATGAGATCTTCAAAGAACTTGAAGCATCGGACGACGGCAGGTCCTTGTATTTCAATAGAAAATATCAGGTGGGAATGCCTACGTTGGGGTCCCTCATCTAAATTCAATGTTTATAAATATTGCTTTAACCTCACTGCTTCTATGACCTCTTCCACCATGTGGAGTTCGAACTTTCCTCCATCGTTTCTTCTCTAGTGCTTGCTGATGCCCATTTGCCCAGTTTCACGGTCCATAATGGGGCAAATAGCACCCTCCTTGTTACTAAAAGATACCTATCAGGCAATTACGTCTATGATGATCTCTTCTACCGTTTTGCTTTAGGGTTATTAAGTAAGGGCAGAATAGCAGCTTGCTGATGGGCATTTGTCCGGCCTTCCATTAATTTGCGTTTCTTACTTTTCTTTTACCCATATACTCCTACATGTTCACTTTCTGACATGCAACCAAGAAGAGAAAAAGAAACGAATGAAGAAAAGCATACCGTATACTTTAAGAGAGGTATATTTGTCAGATATATGGTGAAAAAACTTGTAACAACTAAGATCCTAGGCATATATCAAATACCCCTTTCTCTAGATTAACCATGCCAACTGCTTCCACAACATCACAGACACGACAATATTTCTGGACATTTTTAGAATTAATTTTTCCTAACTTTCTACACCCTACCTGGTTCTCTGTTAAGCCTTCTCTTGTTGCTGACTTAATTTGCTGTAGAAGACGACGGCTATGCGTCATTAAACTCTTCTTTGGATTCTTCCCTTTCCTTCTAATTCCTGTTAACTTTTGAACTGTATTCCCCTGTTCTAAGCTTATTAACTCTGTTTTCTGATCTTGGTTCTATAAATAATCTATTCTTCAGATTTTAATAGAGGGGTGGCTTTTAGCTTCCCTTTCAATCAAAAAAGAAGAAAAAACCCAATAAGACAAGTAATTCCAAGCCATCCAAAGTTAATATTGTTACGGATATAGAGCCAGGATGTAAGGGAATGGCTTGATCCATTGATTGGCAGTATTTTAGTATTTTAGGATTCATTTGGTTCGGAAAGTAAGGGGGAAAAGTGTGGCCAACAAGAAGTAAAATTTTTTTTCTTATTTGGTAGGATTTTTCAAAACAGAGAGCAATCGAAAAAAAAAGATGTTCTCATGCAAAAGAAAAAAAATTTATATAGGACGTAGATTTCTGACTTTCTCATAGAATAAAAATCGGAGACTTTTTTTTTAAAAAAAATATCTATTTAAATCATCAAAAATTTATAGCTAAAATGAACATTCTATTCATTGCAGTATCTCAAAGTCTTCTCCACCATGATTTACAGTAAAAATATCTTTAATCATCATAAGTTTTAATTGAAAATAATGGTAGTGCATAAAATAAGATCAGATTTTTTTTGTATTAAGGATATGATAGGTATTTTGTATAGTTTCTTAGAAAACTGGATGCTCAATTAAACATAAATCATTTGAAATTAGTAACTTTTTATAATTAGGGCTGGAAGTAGGCCAAGTTGGGCCAAGCCACACCCCTGCCCAAGCTCAACTTGAAATTTTTTTGAATTTTGGGCCGGGCTTAAGCCTAAAAATTTTTGAAAAACTCAGGCTCGAATCCGATCCAAGCCTGATCCGAACCCGATTAAGCTAGTCTAATCAAGTTTTCCTCTCTTAAAAATTAAAAAATCTAAGCCCTAATCTGTTACAGCCACGATGATGATGATGATGATCTCCTAAAGCTCGAGCTTAGCCTGATCAGTGCTGATGACGTCGAAAAAGGTGACGCTGATCTCCGAGACCTCTTAGAACTTAGATTTGGAGTGGTCGAAATTTATGAGACCATTGAGGCCTTCCTTGGGCGCAGCGAAGAGGAAGAAGAGGTTGGTGAAGGTGAGAAAAAGGGAGAAAAAGTTGCAATGAAGGTGAAGAGGCCATTACCACTACCGCCTATAAAGACAGAGATGTCGACAATGTTCATAGCGAGGATGTCAATGAGGTTGGGTTGTTGGGGATGATGACAGTGGTGCGACGGCCATTGATGGCGGTGAGCTGGAGGGCACCATAGTCCTTACTGAAGCGGATGCACTCCACTTTGCTTTCTTAACGGGAGCTCTCGGAGAGGTCCGAGGATGCTTGAGGCTTGGCGGTAGTCAACAGAGACTTTGGTTCAACCTGTCTGATGGTGGGCTTTTGCAGACTTTTGCGGCCTGCTGGTGGATTCGACTAGGCTTTTGCAAGTTGGACTTTAAGCTTAAGCTCAAGCCAGGCCAAAGATATATCTGAGTCCATCTTGAAAGACAAACGGACTCGATAATCAGGCACAGATCTGCTCGAACTATTTCGGGCCTATCTCCAAGTCCGATTCGAACTTTGTTTCAGTCTTACTTATAATCAATCAAATATGTCAAAATTACTTTCTCAGACATCACATTCGCAGAAATCAACTTTCAAGAAATGATATTTTTAGAGAAAAAAATCTCTCCATGAATCAAATAAATTAGTATTTTTTATAATAATAATTATTATCTTTATTTGGTGGAACGAACAATTAAATAACTTATCCAAGGTGGGAACAAGCACCCAATCTTCAAAGCTGGGTGTCAAAGAGGATTTGCTCTGGCAGCACAAAATCCGGATGCAGACGCATCTTTTTCCACAAACTCGACCTCAGAGCACCCACTCCATGCACGAGATCCCCACCGCGTAGATTCTGGTCAAAAATGCAGCAAACAGGTCGTCCACATCGGTCTTCGGTGGTTCGCCAGTCCCCATCAAAAGGATAAGATTCGGGTAATTGGCGTTGATATAATCTGTTTGGTATGTTCCCTTTTTGGTCTAAAGTTGATAGGTATGGTCAACCACATCACGAGTTCGAAAGCGCCTTCTATAATTCGCGCACCGACGAGCTTTTAAATTCTCAATCAAACCATGTTAACAGATACACCATTCAAGCCACGCCCAAGACGCCATCGCCATCTCCACACGCTACGGATGGAGCCGCCGACTTGTAATATATCACTCATCGGCACCAGTTGTGTCTTCGCGTTAATGGTGACTTCCGGGTAGGTCACCGTCATTTGAATATCTGATGGCAAAAATTCTGGGAGTGGGAGAGCTCAGGTTCATCAATCCACCAGCCATTGGTCAATTTGACAATGATAGGTGACTGGGGAAGATAGGTATATATGGCCGACGTGCCCTACTTATTAATTTTGTTGTCATGATTAATTCGATGGCATAATGTTGTATGGAAAAGATGATTGGTTATGGCATGAGTGGTGCACGAATCTAACCCATCCACTAAATATCTGGATCAGTGATATCTCCATGTAAAATAACACCATGCATGACGCATGTACACGACTAAATGGGGATGCATTTGTGGAGCATTGTGTTTGTTGTGAACTCACTGTGGAATCTTTTCCACTGTGAGCTCGTGAAGACTCGTGTCTATCACTGAGCTATTTTCTTGTTGACGAACATATTCTCTTGAGCTGGATCGCACGCTAATTTGTTGGGCACCTCTTCAGCCGTGAGTACCAAACAGCGGGCACGAGTGGCTGGCAATTATTGATGTGGCTCATGAACATCTATTTGACTGTCTTCTAGCTCAATCAAAACTTGGAAACAGTTGTTGGCTAGTCAAACTTATCCAAATTTTCAGATTCAAAATATAATTCCAAGGCAAAGTAAATAGTCTCAGGTGGTGAGGCAAGACAAGTTTGTGTCATGGAAAGGAGATGGTTACGTTGATAATTTTTTTTGATAATTTCACAATCTATTTATTCCTTTTTTTTTTTTTTAATGGTCAGGTAGGTTGGTTCTATTTTCCTTCGAATAAAAAAGAAGAGAAAAGCTCCACCTATTTTGTAAATTAAGAAATTTAAAAGTACAAGACCATCCTTTCTCAAGAATGAGACCAGAGGTAAAGGCAAATAAAGATATTACATTATTATGTTTAAAGAAAATTTAGAGAAGCAGATAGCAAATATGAAGTTTGTTTGGGACCGTATGCTTATTAAAATTTATTCGAATAAGTCCGTCCGGATGTGATCCACACTAACATGCATCAGAATTTATTTTAATTAGTTTAATTTGATCTGAATTCTGACTAAAGATAAGTCTCCAATAAAATAATAAAGATATACTTAATGGTTATTATAACCAACTTAAACTATACAAAACTATTGTGGATAACATCCATTGTGATTGATCCAGACACTATAGGTGTGACACATTATAAAAGAACACTCTCTATAGATTTGATCTTAGTGTATCATTGGAAAATCAAGATGTTGCTCGTGAACAGCGATAAACACATTTAGCCCTATGGTATTGCTTCCTTATTGAAGAATATCCTTTGCTTCGAAGGATATCCTTGCGTTCCTTTCCATCCATCCAGAGCGTCCATAAGAAGACAATGACGAATGAACCCATGCAGCAGTGTAGGCGCTTGGTAGAGCTTGGCTTGTCCTCCATTCTAACCATGTTGTTTTAAGTCGTTCCTCTCGATCATCTAATCCTTAAGAGATTTACCGCATTATGCCAATACCATTGAGTAAATTTGCAACTTATCAAATATGATCAATTATCTCTGAGTTGGATTTACAAAAAGGACAGGCAACATAGCGCTCCACCCTTCTTTTTAACACCTCCCTTCTGTTTAGTTTGCGTCTTAAAGATTTTTCGTGGTGCAGTAGCTTTCCATGGCTTCAGTGAGTAGACTTTATTCTTGGCTATTTGTAGGGATGATGGTACGAAAGATGCGGGATTGTCCATCGTCTGAGACTTTTTCACTTATACCTCTCCATGTCCTTTGGTGAGAAATGATTTGTTGAAATCTGTGAGGATAAAATTCTGACTTCACCTTCTTTTTTTTATCCCTGCACAATATTTACCAATTAACAAAATTCTATACTTGGAGGACATAGGTCTGCCACAACTCGAAAAAATTTTCCAGTCTGTCCATCTTTGCCTTAGCCATGAAGGAAGGTAGACTAGGGACATAATAAATAGGTACGAATCACAGATAAGAATTTATCAGAGTAAGTGTACCTCCTGCTGAAAGTAGCTGGCATTTGCACCCGATAGCCTTTGTTCAGATCTTTCAAGCAAGGTATTCCAGTCTACCTTATTTAGGGCAAGAGGGGTGACGGGGGAGCCCTAAGCAACTGATAGGGTAGGAGCTCACTGAGGCCAATAAGGGTGCAGTATCAGAACCTCGCCCCATATATACGAGCAGGCTCTTTCTAAAATTTACTTTTATCCTAGATGCCATTGGAAATGCTAAGAATTTGATGATTTCAAATGTTGAGTTAATGGGAGGCCCCTGCTTCACAGAAAAAGTATAACGTAATCAGCATACCGAAAGCTCAAGTCCCCTATTCTACAATATGGTCCAAGTCCCTCGATAAATCCATGGCCGCAAGTTCTGTGTAGTATCTTGGTGATTATGTCCCTTAAAGATAAATTAATGAAGTATGGGATATGGGATCTCCTAGTCTGAGTAGATTCTGGTATTGAATCTGGATAGGGGTGGTATCTTTGTCGCCAAAGAAGGATTTACTTTCCTGTGTGCTGCGGATGATCCAATAGTGGATTTGAACGAAGGAAGGTGAATCCTAATTTTGCATGAAAGATTAACCCAAGCCCATGGAATCCAGTTTCCAAGTTGTCTGTTGGTCAAAACTACCATTTTCCCTGATTGTGGGATGGTAGAGATCTAGCTAATCAATTTTGCACCAGGTCCTCTCCGCTGTAAAGAGGTACGAATGAAATCCCATTTGATCAGTTTGTTGAAGGCTTTCTTGAAATCTAACTTGGAAAGATTCCCTTCCTTTTTTGGACAAAGGGTTGGTTAAGTCTTAGGCCTGGCAACTTGTATGAATCTGGTGTTAATAATATATATCATGCATTCAATTTGTTTGAGGTATGTCTGGAATTTCAATTCTCAACCAACTATAGTCATATTTATTTGATTTTGATAAAAGTTTGACTTGTGTATTGAGTTGTTCAAATTAAGTTCCAAGGAAAAAAAAAACTTGTCAAACTAACTTAAAATTAGACCTCATCAAGCTCAACCAGATGGAATGGGACCTAAGCTTTAATCTATCAAGCTTTAATTTAAAGTATTAGGGGAGCTTCATGAGAGTCAACCTTAAAGAACCTCAGTCCAATTATCCCTCAAGACTATTGTCCGATAGCCAAATATCATTTATTTCTCGAAGCTTAATTAATTCAAATCCAATCGAACTTTGAGAGGGACACCAATATAACGCATTAACAAGAAAAGGTAGCGCGTGCACCAGAACGACTCTTAGGAATGGTGGGTGAAGTCCCTTTTCTAAAAGAATAAAAATAATATCATAACTTTAAAAATTGGACCACATCTTGATACTCTTAAATGGAAACTCTCAATGTCTCCATCCAGAAGCTCGAGTCTATCCAGCTCCAAATTTTAATTTCTTCGTGATATCGACAGTACTTTATCTTTTGTACGCAGATTGCACTCAACTTGCTTTGCATCTGCTCTATTTTAGTCATTAAATTGGCTACCCTACACCAGTACGCACTGCGTCATGTCCTTTCGGCCGTAGGCGAGGTCGAGCTTCTTTCTAAAGCAAATGCGGCACTGCAATGCAGGTACGGAGGCCCAACATTGGACTTCCATCGCTGATGGATCGATGACCAATCTGGATGGCTCGGCAGCATGTGAGTTTGGATCTGCCGAGTATTTATTTGGTCTCGTATTAATTATTTATTAATTTTTTAAATATTTATATTAAATTAATAAATTAATAATATTTTTAGATTATTATTTTTTGAATACAATTATCATAATAATATTAGAATTGATCCGGTCTTTAGCCCGTATAAATTATAGATGGAATCCTGAGTTATTATACTCGTATTGATCAACAATAAGAACCAAAAGAGGAATCCCAAGTGGCTCTGGACTTCATCCCTGTAGTCCTCTTGAGGTCTAAAGCCAAGACGGCTGCCATGTCTTGATTTCATGTGGTCAGCTGCTCCAAAAGAAGAAGTGCAATGGTTCAACCAAAGATGCGGCAAAGCTGTCTTCCCGCAATTAAAATGTATCAATTAGACTGAGATCAAGCCTGGTCAAGTGGAGAAGCTCCTAATCTCACAAATAAGGTTGACTCCATCTCCTTGATGTCAAGAATGACTGGAAGCAAATCACCGTGGATTCTAATTCTATTAGCATTAAGCAAGCAAATTATTACAGCCAGAAGCCTGGACCAAGCAGCACAAAGTTCAGCCAAGGAACAAAAGGAAGATGTCATTGTAATGGAATCCGCAAACCACCACCATCCTCATTGGCTGTAAATGATGAAGCCCGCAATGAAGGAATTAGCGTGATTGGACGGTCAAAATTTATTTCAGATGGCCTGGATGAGTGGGTTCCGAAAAATAGCAAGTTGCTAATGGGCTGCCATATTAGCAACTGAATAGGAGAAGAATTTAAGTTCTTACCATCACCATTAAAGCAAAAATTGGTGTGAACTAGTATAGAATTCCATTCCTAGCACCATAAATCAAACCTATGTTGCTTGTTCCGTTTTTTTTTTTTTTTTTCTTGGTAGGAAGCTTGTCCAGTTGTAAAGCAGGAGTAATATTGCATTTCACAAGTAGATGGGGAACAAGAAGGGTATGTGATTGGGATTACTATTGGGGCCGGGGTTAGGGTTGGGGCGACAGATCTTGTATTTGTAATTATATTTTTAATAATTAGTTCAATAGGTTTATAATTGTAGTAAACCAATTTTTGTTTGTTTCCCCTTTGTGGGAACGTGAGACGTAAATGGTTTTTGCTATCAATATAGTATTTGTTAATTATGTCCCACCAACTACTTTCTCTGTTGGGATTTAAATCTATCATAAAAAAATAGTTCTACAACTTTTCCGTATTGAGTTATTCTACGACTAAGTTGACCGTAGGTCTAAGTACTACAAAGGATGCGGTTTGATTTAGCATTCGCTTGATTAAAATATATCAAATTATTGAATAATTTGATAATTTCTAAAAATCATCCACTTGAGAACATGATTGCAGAAGAAATAAATTTATCATATTTGACTCATAAAAAATTAATCTAAATAATAATATTAAAAAATATTATTATATTTAATTAGAGATAATTTATATAAAATAATATCTAATTTTCAACAATATCATTGGAAAATAATTCAAAATAATAATATTTAAAATTTCAAATATTGACATGAGCTAATAAATATTTTAAGGTTAATTATATATTATAAATAAATTTTAGTATATTTTGGTGTGTAAATAAATATATTAATTATCAAGAAATACTATATTATATTTATTGATAAATAATAAATATTTTAATTATTCATTAGTAGTATTTACTAATAAATGTATTAATATTATATTAATATATTAGCATTTATAAATATTAATAATAATAAATATATCAATATAATCAAAATTAATTATATTAATATAATTAGTATAATATAAATGAGGGTACTTCCGTCAAGAAATAATATTTTCAGATTATCCCTATAATTTATTGAGAATCTAATAGTGAGAAAATAAATGTCATCCTTATCTTTTTCTCTCAAAAAATAAATATAAATTCATCATTTATTTTATTATATTTTCATCCATTTTCATACCAAATATGATATTTTAATATAAATTTTTTTATATATCATATTATCTCCAACCAAATAGCGCTCATAAAATTTTTGATCAAATTTACAATGATCTAAATAGCATAAATGATCATCTCCTGCAATCGGGAGTGACAGTTGTAGATATCTAAATAGATCCTGTTGTGATTATGGGTCAAGGGGTCGGATCTTCGCATACGTGAGGTATTGTCCACTTTGGCTCATGACCATCTTTGGGCTTCAGTGAGTCTTAGGCTTCAGTGGGTCTTGATCATTTAGAGCCTCACGATTTTGTCCTTTAAAACGCATCTCACGTGGGAGAGAAAATTCTAATCTATATAAGTCATACTCTCTCTTGACTCTAACCGATGTGGGATTAAAGAAGCCCTCTCTACACCACAACACAGCCCTCCAGTCAAGAGGGAGTATGTGTGGATAGGAGGCTTCCCACAGACGGCGCCAATGTTGCGGTTATGGATCAAGGGGTCGGATCTCCGCATACGTGAGGTATTGTCTTCTTTGGCTCATTACCATCTTTGGGCTTCAGTGGGTCTTGATCATTTAGAGCCTCACGGTTTTGTCCTTTAAAAAGTGTCTCACGTGGGAGAGAAGATTCTAATTTATATAAGCCATACTCTCTCTTGACTCTAACCGATGTGGGACTAAAGAAGCCCTCTCTACAGTTCGGTGCCTGCTGAGCCGGACAAAGTCTGTAATAATCCAAAATATTTCGGACAAACTCCGAAATTGAAAATCGAAGATCCGTCCGAAGATCTTCGATGTAGAAGGCTACCTGGTCCGAAGGTGGGTTATTCATCCGACCATCGGCCCTAAGGGCGAAAAGTTGAAACTGCTCCAGAATACAAAACTGCTTCCAGAGCCGTTCAATATCCGGTCCTGAAAGTGAAGAGGACTCCACATCCGGATTTGACTGAAATTCATCAGTTAGATTCTCCGACCGATCTTCCCGAGAAGGAGAGGCCCTAGCCATGAGAACAACTATGGAGGAGACAAAGACTTTAGAGGAAAGGGAAAGGACTCGAAAGAAAGCCGAAGTTGACCTGAAAGTTGGGAGCAATAACCTTTGACGTTGGGGCAACAATCCGGTAAAGTCCCAGCAGCAAAAGCAGTAAAAGTAAAATTTGACTGAGAGTGACCCTATATATAGGATCCCTCAACGGTCGAGATGAAGGCAGTCAAATAAAAGATCTACCAGATGATGATACGTGACAACATCTGGGCCGATCATTGATCGGACGGTTCGATGCACCTCTCTTAGATTGAGCCACGTCATCTCTATCAACGTGAACAATTTCGATCCAATAACATTCGGACACGTGGAACAAATCTACTTGTCAGAATCATATCGTCAGATGCTGAATCAACTTTTCGAAACGGCATCTGATGCTGACAATTGATATCGAATCGTCCAGTTAGTGTGACAGACAGCTGTACCTACCAACATGACAAAGTAGTCGATCACCCATATCTCGAAGAAAATGGCATCAAAATCAGGATTCGATGTGATAAAAAATAACTCTCTTCGTCTAATGTGACAAACTATGTGGTAATATACACGTCGACTCATCTTAGACTTGAGAATGGAGGGCAACTGTTGGGGTAAGTCAATCGACCTCCGACTCAGTTCAACCGACTATTGACTCCGACTCAACAACAGCCGACCGACCGGACATACAACTCTAACTCTATATCATCTGAATATGCGGTTCCGATTTTTCATCGATTAATTGAGCGAACCGCACCGACTTATTGCCGGCTGACCGATTAATGATTCGACTTTTACCGATCGACAGCAGACGACTTAGACCATCGGCATAACAGAATTACTAACCGACGGTCGCTCATGGATTCTACCGATATATAATCGATTCTACCAATATATGGTCGGTCAATTTGCTCAACATATCATAACCGTCATGAACAGTTACCGACCGCATATCACGGCGCGATCAGTGGGAATTAATAATCTACTACGTGATTATGGTCCGATGATTTAGCGTCATAAAATATGGGACTATGTACGATGGTTACGAAAATTTTATCTATAAAAAGAGATAAAGAAACAGGACTGATAAGCTTACGTTGGGTCAAAATTTATTACTGTTCATTAATTTTTTTTTAATTTAGATATCAAAAGATTTTTATCGAACATAAATCTGATTTGTATGAATATTATTTTGTAGATATTCATTTTCAATGACAGATGGTGAGGAGTTAACCGCATCCTATATACCAATATACCACTGAGCTTCTTTATTTGCCCCGCTCTGTATATCTTCTGCAGTTTTTTACCACACATCTGCATCCCTAATAAAAAAATTCTACCATATATAAACTACGTTTGTCATTATTGGAATCTAATTCTTTTTTGGTATTATGACGGAATATGGAGGAAGTAATGTTCTTTCCCCATTCAATTTAATTAATTAAATTAAATATATGATTGGAATCTAATTCGATATCTAATTTTAAATATTTTGAAAAAAGTTTCCACTTGTACTATGGGCGGCCGATTCTTCACAACACACTCTGACTCTCGTGGGGAGTGGGAGCCAAAGAAACGTGCGCAGGAGAACCCTTCTTATTTTTTTGATAAAGAGAACCCTGTTCCGGGGAAGGTTTCGGCACTGTAGACTCCTCCAGTTCACGCCCAAATCGAAAACGCCCACCCCCATGACTTGACCGAACGATTGCAGACTCGTCACCACGTGGTGTGTCTCGCCTCTTTGGGGCGTTTCATTTGGACAGCGGTTGTAGCTTTCGAGCGCGTAAGAAGGCCTCGCCTTCCTTCGCGCGAATCCAGCGTTGGATCATCAGCTCTGCGCTTTGGATACGTTCAGAAGGATGATTGACGGATTCGGATCGCTTTGCCTGCTGTGCGGAGGGTGATCCAACGGTGGATTCGAAGGAAGGAAGGTCAATCCTTACTTCAGAGCGAAAGATACAACCCCAATCCGTTCCATCCCCCCCTCCCAGTCCTCGCCCAATTAATCCTACTTCTTCTCTCTCTAATAAATGATCCCGGCCCCACTTTTTGCCTCCCACTGTTACACGGAACGCCACTCCAGGATATATATATATATATAGACACACGCACACATGTACACCTCACTCCGAGGTATGGGTGAACTCGGAAAATAGATCAAGATCCGAGAGAGAGAGAGAGAGATGAAGAAATCCTGGCGGAGGCTCTTCATCGACTGCTTGAAATGCTCGCCCTCCACCCCGAAAGAAGTGGTGGCGGTGGACGGGGAGGATAATAATGTCCAGGTGGTGGAAAAGAGGAAGCCTGGTGGCTGGAAATGCATGCCCTACATCATCGGTTCGTTTCCAATTAATACCTGTTCTTTTTCCATTGTTATTACGATCAATTGTTCGATAGATGGATGGAATTAATAAGGGGGAAATTATATGGTGATAGGAAATGAGACGTTCGAGAGGGCGGCGTCCTCCGGGCTGACGGCGAACTTCACCGTGTATCTGGTGAGCAGGTACCACATGAAGCAGGTGGCAGCGGCCAATTTCGTGAACGTTTACAGTGGGTGGCGAACTCTGCGCCGCTGCTGGGGCCTTCATCTCCGACGCCTACTGGGGCCGCTTCCGCACCCTCGCCTATGCCTCCGTCGCCTCCCTCTTGGTATCGTACCCCCCCCCCCCCCTCCTCCTCTCGCGCTCTCAATTTTATTTCCTTGATATGTACACCTCCCTCTTGGTATATCCGCCCCACCTCCATCTTCTTTCTCTGCCGTCAGAAAGAGGGGTGTGAGAGTACGGACGGCACCACCAACTAGACCTCCACTAGGGTAGTGTAACGGCAATGTTCCGAGGTACTCTGTGTGGGGAAGAAATCGATCCTGAGCCGTTGATTTGAGACTCCGGGTTTGATCGGAGTGACGTACTTTTTTTTTTTTTTTGTAAGAAAATTGGAGTGACGACCTTGCTTGACGATATGACCGACTTGCGCGTTTTTTGTTGGGTGTAGGGACATGGGGGTCGGGTGATACGGTTCGGCCAGCATATAGCTCACTGAAATCTAGTTTATTTACTTGTAAATCTTCAACTTTTTCTCAGATTTTTAGAAGTTAGTTCCTCATATTATATGATATTATTCGCGCTTCCTTTTAGTCTGCTTAAGCTAAATGTGTCTTAGATCATTTTGATTGGAGGAACACTTTGTAATTTTTGAAATTTATATACTAATTATAAGCATATAAAGTAATGAATGTATGTTCATTTATCTATGGTTGAATAGATAGGCAAGGAAAGAACTTGTGTTCGTGATGTAAGTTAAGAGGACTGGTCATAATATAATTACAGTAGTCGGTTGCGTGGTTAGCCTGAAGATTAATGAGACTGCAGAAAGTAATATGCCAAAAACTGTTGTGTGCACTTTTTCATTTACCAAGACTCCGACCCACAAATTGAAATAGCAAAATTAGATTTAAAAAATACAAACCATGCTTTTTTTGTTTAAACTCTTCTTTGCATGTTAAGTTGCTGGAAAACATGTGAAGGAAATGAAGCCTCAATAGAAGTTCCCTGCATCCTACCCACCCACCTCCCGCCCCAAAAAAAAGAAAAAAAATAAAAGGAAGTTCCCCGTTAGTCATGGGACTCACGGGATCTGGTCTACCAGACTAGGAACAACTAAATGGTAGACGTTAACTTTATTTGTCTTATATCCTTTAAAGCGGCACTACATATGGTAACTCCAACCTGCTCTCCATTTTACTTTCCCTTCCTATTCGATTGACCGTTGTCCAAGGAAAGCCTTAAATTATTTTTACTATATTCGTGGCGCAAATGATACGGATGCTTTTCCCCTCGGTAAGATTAACGGAGACGCCCCTGCTGCGCCGGCGTTTTAGGTGTGATTTCATGATGGGTGATGGAACATAATAGTAAAATAATCCAGTTCTGTTTGAGCTGTGCAATGTTGAATTATTATAGAAGACATATATAATGCTATAATATACACCCGCAAGCTCGCAGCTTTTTATTTTGGTATGTCCGCTTTTTTTTTTTGTTTGTTTTGAATGCGATGTAAATGTCCACATGAAAAAGTGGTTGGAGTAGGTTCTTTAATGTAGTCATGCTGGTTTAAATAAGAATCCATACGGGTCCAATCAAACACCCAAGTTCTGTCAGAGTTCGGCTGATTCAGGACTCTAGAGTTTTTTTTTTTTTTTCTTTTTGTGGAAGTAAGGAGGAGCTGAAGCTGTATTAGAAAAGGAAACATGAAAGAGAACCACGAACCCAAGGGAGAAGTAAGAGAACAAACAGTAAAACAAAGATTACATAAGACATACAACGACTATTGAGAGCAAAAGCCCGTAAGGAGGACTTTAGAGTTTGCAATAGAGCTAACTTTGTAGAGCCAATAATTGGCTACCTAAAGGAACATGTTTGCTTGAACAAAAAAAAAAGAAAAAGGAAACATGTTTGGAAAATATATGTTTGTGTATAGTGTATTGCTAAGGATCATTAATTTGGATAAGATTTAAAACTAATTCAAAAAATTTCCTTGGTTAGGGTTTATAAAAAAGAGTGCTGTTACAGTAAGATCAAGGGATACAAAAGACGAAATTTGATACAAGTGCTTAGCTGACCTGATGATCCAGCAAAAACTCACATTAAAATCAAACATCATGACAATATTATGTTGGATTATAATAAGTATATCATTGGATATATTCATTAATTCTTCTGTATTGTTTAGAAACTGTCCATATTAAACGTTTCTTGGTTCTCCTGGCTGAACTAAATCATTTAAATAGTTTTGAACGTTCAATATCATTATGAGTCCAATATCTACTTATAATTACCCATCCTCATAGCTTGGTTGCATTTTAATGATTTGACCACAAGGTACACATGTATTTGTTTGTTCTTTTGGGAATATGTTTTTGTACAATCTTAGGACCAACGATACGTTGTTTCAAAATTATACTCTCACTCTACTCAACGGTCACATGTACTTGAAACCATTTTATTCAACATATATATATATATAGGAGTGTTGCTAAAGCTCCCAACATCTCACATGCCCTTCAATTATTAAAATGATATTAATGGAAACTTTAGGGTGACTAGCCTGCTTAAATTCCGAATTCTTGGCAAGGAGCATTTAATGCATCATATGCTCCTGAAGTCCTTTCGATACCTATAATTACTATAATAAAACTACTTGTGCCCGATGATATAATTTCACTGGATTTTTTTTAATAAGTCTTTTAACCACTAATGGATAATTCTATTAATCTAATCATGACGACGGACAAAAAACTACAGGGAATGGTGGCCATGACCCTCACGGCGGCGATCCCCCAGCTCCGGCCGCCGAGCTGCAGCCCGCAGCCGAGCAGGCAGGGCAATGCGAGGGCCCAACAAGGTCCCAGCTCGGCGTCCTCATCCTCTCCCTCGCCCTCATGTCGGTCGGCTCCGGCGGCATCCGGCCGTGCAACCTGCCCTTCGGCGTGGACCAGTTCGACGAGACCACGGAGTCCGGGCGGCGCGGCCTCGCCAGCTTCTTCAACTGGTACTACTGCACCTCCACCGCCGCCATCATATTGGCGATGACCTTAATAGTATACATCCAGAGCAGCATCAGCTGGCCGGTGGGGTTCGGCATCCCAGCCGGCCTGATGGTGATTTCGATAACTCTGTTCTTCCTTGGGATGAGGCTCTACGTGTACGTGCCGGCGGAGGGCAGCGTGTTCTCCGGCATCGCGCAGGTGTTTGTGGCGGCGTACAAGAAGCGGAAGCTGGAGCTGCCAGCGAAGGACGATGTGGCGGGGCAGGAGAGAATGCTGTACGACCCGCCGACGGTGAGCCATGGGGTGATGAAGCTTCCGCTGACGCCACAGTTCAGGTCAGGCTCTTGGCCGTTTGCTCGGTTATTTTTTTTTTTTTTTGATTTAAGTGCAACAGTGGGTGTCTCGGGACTTGGGTGTTTACTTTCCCGGCAATTCAAGTTGGGTCCTTGGGGGGTTTGATAATTGATATCGTAGAGGTTCCTAGATTTGTGTAGTCGAGCACATGGTGCGTACGGACTAGGGTACGCCACCAGGGTACGTACACTATGGTGTGCCCCGTGGTGGTCCAAATATCAGGACTTACCGTGCCTTGGAATCTCTTGGGACAAACTTCTACTAGAAAATTGCCAAATGCCAAGCAATGAAGCTAACAGTTGCTGAGTGCAAAGATACAGTCTTAATGGTACAGGCTTCACTTGCGTGTTCCAGAGAGAGGAACAAGCAACCAGGAGGGAAAAGTGAAACAAATTTGACGAAAATTTTATTAATCGTAGACAAAATCCTAAGCCACCTTTAGACGAGCCTCAACAAAGTTGACTAAAAATAGGAAGCCTGTCTAAAAATAAAAGAATATGTTAGAACTAAAGTCAGAAAATTAAGTCACAAACTAATACTAGTTGCGAATGAAAAATTCGACGGAATTTTGATCAGAAACCCCTGAAAGTCCAATATCGAAATGCTGAGGACTGGGATCTTCGGCGACGAAATTGTGGCTCCTACGAGAACCATCTGGCATGGTGAAACTAGTTATCATTCGAGTCCTAACCATGCTTAAAAGAGTACAGACTCGTGTCTATTTGGGAAACGTTATGGGAATATCAAAGGCGTTTTATGAAATAAGAAAACCAGTGGTAATTAAGTAAATTTGGGTTGATAGAACATCAATTCTCTCTTTTATGACTCCACTGAGGTGGATGCTGCGTCGATCTCTGTTTGATTCAACAGCTAGCTAGATTAGAGTGTGACTGCTGGCAGAAACAAAAAATCGAATGTGGTGGATCCCCAGATTGTTAAACAAATCTAGTCGATCTCGAATTTTGCAGTTTCTTGAACAAAGCGGCGGTCATATGCGAGGGAGATACGAAAGAAGACGGCACCCCGGCGAACTCATGGAGGCTATGCAGCGTCCAACAGATAGAAGAAGCAAAATGCCTCATCCGCATCCTCCCCATCTGGCCCGCCGGCCTCTCCTGTTTCGTAGCATTAGCTCAGCAGTGGACTTTCGTCATCCTCCAATGCTTGAAGATGGATCGCCACCTGGGCCCACGCTTTCAGATCCCCAGCGCCTCCGTCCCCATCGTCGCCTTGCTCGCCCTCACCCTCTTCATCCCCATCTACGACCAGCTCTTCGTCCCGCTGGCCGCAGGTTCACCGGGATAGAGAGTGGGATCACCCTTCTCCAGAGGCAGGGAGCGGGGATCGTGATGGCCGCCTTGTCCATGGTGGTGGCGGGCGTGGTGGAGCGCAAGCGGCGGGACTCGGCCGTGGCCCACGGCGGTCTCTACGGGTCGTCGCCGCTGTCCGCCGCGTGGCTCGTACCGCAGCTCGTTCTGATGGGCGTAGCGGAGGCGTTCAACGCGATAGGGCAGGTGGAGTTCTACAACCGGCAGTTCCCGGAGCACATGCAGACCATAGCGGCGGCGTTCTTCACGTGCAGCTTGGCCGGGCGAGCTATCTGAGTGCCATCCTCGTGTCCGCCGTGAGGAAGTATACCAGCTGGTTGGAGGACGACAACAACATGAATGCCGACAGGCTCGACTACTTCTATTATCTGATAGCCGTCTTAGAGGTGGTGAATGCCCTCTATTTCCTGGTTGCTGCCCATTTCTATCGCTACAAGGGTGCTGCTACCGAGGTGGAACTGAAGGGAGTGAGGGAGGAGAGGGCGGCCACTCAGGCACAGGGGAGTACTGGTGAAGGTATATGTTAGGAAGGCATGCTGCTCGGTGTAGCATATAGTCATCGCGGTGTTTTTACCCTTCGTTTTTTTTTTTTTTTTTCTTTCTTTTAAGGTAATGGCATAGTCATCGGTGGGCTGTATAAGTGATTTCAGATTCGGACAAAATTTAAAAAGTTTATCAGAAGTTCCAGAAATTCATATAACGAAGTAATTTTTTTTTTTTAAAAAAAACTTTCTGATGTATTTAAATAAGTATAGAAGAGGCAACAGTAATATATGATAGCCAAAAAAAAACAGTACGAGCAACAATATATGGTACCATTAGTTGTGATATATAAATTTTGAAATTAGCGATGAATAATTTAAAATAAATTGTAAAATTCATGCATAATTTAAGAATAATTGGAGTACTTCTGGATTGTTTGTTTTAAAAGAATAATTTGGAAAGCGGCACCCTGTAAGGACATCATGGCCGGGTGGCGTGGAGCATCGCAAAGGAGTTGCGAGTCTCCTGCCATGAAATGGAGTGGCAACCAATCACGTACCTGTATTAGAAGAGAAAAGGTGGGTAGAAAGAGGATGATGTCCAGGGAGAGTGGAAGGATTTGTGTGCTCGTGGTTTTCGTCTCATTCCATCATGAAAAAGAGTCCAGAATGAAAAATAAGTCCGAAATTGTAGTGGGCTAGGCCCCGTGCTACAATGGTTGGGTGCATGCGTTCACTTTTTAGTTTGCTAATCGTAATGCCTCCTTCCCCTACACGTTTCCGGATCCATTTAAATTGCCATGGCTGGCATCGTTATGTCGATTCGATCCTTCGCCTCAAACTTTTAGGTGCAAAGCAATCAACAATTCAAAATCTCAAAAATGAAAATTAAATCGCCTACTCCAATTCAAAATCTTCCCCTAACATCTTACTTAAAATGTCTATTATATGCCAAGACGTAGTGGGCGGCAATGAGAAGTTGTTTCCAGAGGCATTCCAAGTTGAGATGTATGACGTTCCCACCATGTTCGTTGATTTAAAGTTATTTATACTTACCTATTTATTTATTTATTTGTTTATTTGATTGTATTTATTTATTATTTATTAATGAAATAATGGCTCGAACGGCTTTGTGGGGGAAGCCAGACCGCAGTGTCTCAATGGGCCGAGGAGCTGGTAAAGGCCGGAACGTCGCCGTCACGGGCATGAACGACCACGCGGAAAGAAGGCCTAAAAGCCCGAGTACCATAGAAGTACGCGCATGTAGCTCAAAGGGAGGCCTAACAAGTCCGAAAAACAGAAAGTCGTGACCCCACCAAAGTAGCAAGCAAAGGACATCGATGTCCCCACGTGGGTGTGCGCGTGATATGTGCACCTCCTCTTTCCCTTGCGTCAACATCGGTGGAACCATGCCCTCCTCGCTTCCTCGAGCAGGACCCAGAGCGCCCAACCAAAGTCATGGCTCCGGAACCTACGGGGACATTGGCACGCAACGAGAGCGGGAGGAAAATCGTGTTGAAGCAGGCGCCGAGGAAGGAAGAAGAATGCTAGAGCAAGACGTTTGTTTGGTGAAGTAGCAGAACTGAAAGAAAACATGGCCACAAGCAAGGACGCTTCTGACGGTCAAGGAATCAGGCCGAGAAGCCAGATCCGTCCAAAGCACAGAGACAGATTTCCTGGACTTTTGGTCTCTAGAATGGAAGGAGAGAGGATTCAGGTGCTGTAATACCCAGGCTCAAACAAACCGGGCTGGTCCAGACGAAGGGGAAAAAATAAAAAAAATAAAAAAATAAATGCACGAATTGTAAAGCATGGGACCAAACAAAAAGAGGCCGGCACGTGCTGTGCTGGACAGAAGGGTTGGACTCCATCGGAGGCCTCTTCCTTCTCCCGATCAACTTCCGGTCGGAGTCGAAAATCACCATCAAAGAGGAGTTGAACTCCTCTCCTCCGGTTCAAAATTTAAAGGGAAGAGGGATTCCCTCTCATTTCCATTACATACCAAGGCCCAAACCGGAGGTTCATCGGAGTTTTGTTCCCTTCTTCTCTTCCAAGGCCCTTCATTGTGCTCATCGGACGCATGATCCAATCGCCGCTGGAATCTGGACAAGATCCTCTGATTTTCAAATTAGTTTGGTTTGCCATCTACCCTAGCCCATGGAGCTCGATTTTTCGACCGGCAATTGCCGAATTTTTCCTAGAAATTCCTACCCCTGTTTTCCCTGATTTCCGCCCCTTTCTTTTGATATTTCCAGTGTCGGTAGCCATTGCCGACCATGGGTTTGAGATCCACCAGCCACTGTCGTAGTCTCAGCTGTTACCAGCTAGAGCCATGCCGGTGGTGATCCATTGTTCCAGGAATAAACGGGGGGAAGAAATCCCTGTTTCATCGTGAAACCAAAGAAAGAGAGAGAAAGAGAAGAAGAGAAGAAG
>KE505040.1:245597-257659 GCA_000441515.1 Elaeis oleifera | reverse complement strand
AGAGAGAGGGAGGGAGCTAAGGACTACCATAATCAAGCAACCAAGGAGGGAGGACTAGACGGCCTTACTTATCTGATGATAAGAACCTCATATGCAGAGGTGTCTTTATCTTCTGTTATAAGATGGGATTGGATTAAGAGATAAATCTAACAAGGCACCAGCAGACAAATGCCCTGGACCAACATGAGCAAGTAATGATGAAGGAAGCCTTGATCGCTTCGAGACCAATTAGGTGACTTTCAGAATTCTGTGCTGATGTTAAGAATGGGGAGCAATCTTTTTGTGATAGTGAATGAAAGGGGATTCACATGGTGTTGGTAGTCATATGGATAGTTGGAATACGAATAACATGGCCTATTGTAACCATTGAGAAAAGATATTGTTTGATGTTTTGCAGTGCTTCAAAAATGGGTTGGATCAGTTATAAATTCAAACATGACTGAATCATGGTACAAGAGGAGGGAATCCTTTTGTGGTAGTGAATGAAAGGGGATTCACATGGCATTGGTAGTCATATCATATGGATGGTTGGAATACCAATAACATGGCCTATTGTAACCGTTGAGAAAAAGATATTGTTTGATGTTTTGCAGTGCTTCTAAAATGAGTTGGATCAGTTACAAATTCAAACATGACCGAATCTTGGTACAAGACGACCATGATCCTACACAAGAAACCAAGGGCCTGTTTGGATGCTAAAACCACTTATCCAGCGACATCCTAATTGCTGGTAGGAAATAGATGGAAAGAAGGAATGGAAAAGGACAAGAGATGAAGGAATCACATAACCGAAAGGGGCATGGTGGAACTGATCGTCCCTAAAATTAAGAGGAAAATCACCTATTTATTCAAATACACTATCCTAATTTTCTCGCATTATGTATGTTTACAGCCCTCACAAATTTTCAAAATCTCTTCCGCATGCGCTCATTTATCCCTTTCTATATTTCAACTCTGTTTGGCCTGGGCATGTTAAGCATGGATAAACTATTCTGGCATCCAAATAGCCCCTAGAAAGCATGTTTTATATATGATGTTAAGGGAGGCAAGACACCACATTGCTTTAGTATTAGCTGTACAAGAGTATCATATAAGCTTAGGTCAAGTATATGCACCACTTGGAACAGTTCAAGAAAATACCTACCTTTCTATGCACTTATGCATGCTAAAGATGCAAAATTTTAGATATTCCTTGGTCCAGGCCCAAATCATTCGAACCCTATGCATAGCTAGGGACAAAAGTTGGTCAGATTTCTGAGAATGTTTCCATAACAAGGGGTGGACTACATACAGCTCAGGAAGCCATGAATTATTTGATTAGAGAAAAATACAAGTTTGCAATTTGCACCAAGACAATATCCCCCCATCTAACAGCTAATTAGGGAATCATTCAATATCATGAAATAAGATAAACATTTAAAGACTTAAGAAAACAAACCTGACTTGTCCATCCATCAAAGGATCCAGCCAACAGAACCTCTTTGGCAGAGTTTGGCCAAACTATGCAGGTTGTACGAAGAAGGTTCAGAGCATTCTCAGCAGCATCAAGCCTTTTTGTTTCTCTTCCATTATGTTCCGTGCTTCTCTATAAGATACAATATTACAATATTATTAGATGCTTCTCAACTAGAATTCAGGAACGACAAGAGATCAAGTAGAAAATGTTACATACATCAACTCAAGCGCCATCTTGCCTTCAAGTACTGCCAGTTTGGCACGGATTGACCGTAGTTTATCTCGGGCTTTCATAATCTCAGTCTCTTGAAATTCCCAAGCATCAGAAAGTTGATGTAGCTCCTCCACTGAGCTTTGTTGTTCCTGAAATATTACAAAACTAATTAAAAACTGAAGTTTCAATCATTATAATCAATAGTAATTATGAATACGAATAGACACTTAACATGTACAAAAGGGATCTCAAAGAACCAAATTCATATGGATATAAGTATTTACACATGCAGCTGGATATTTGCTCACATGAAATAGCAGAAAATGATTGTTCTTATTTAAGTAGTCATTAATTTGTTGAAGAAACACATCATTGGACAAATGGATCCATTGCACGTCTTGTTTAGGATAAGTAAGACAGAGAAAAAGAAGAGCTTCAGTGCAGGTAACAGAGCATGTCTACTTATTGCATTAAGAAATTCATCACTTCTGACTTGGGATAAAAAATTATTGCATGCTTGATTAAGTTTACATATAACACATCGCATATTAACTTAATAATAACATATATTGCATATGTACCAAAAAAAAAAAAACATATATTACATATTTAAATGCCTTTTGCAACACTGAAGAAACAAGAAGGCTATTTATGCTTATGGCGTCAATGTTAGGTGCAAGGCAACCTGCCCAAAGAAATATGCCAATTTTGTTGCTATCATGGCACTTTGACTTCTTCCCGATTAATGCACCTAGACAGTTGAATGCACTTTTGACTTCTTCCCGATTAATGCACCTAGACAGTTGAATGACTTGCTTCTTGCCGCTGCTTTAGGTTGTACCGATTCTCAATTAATCCATCCTCCCCTACAACAAACACCCCCACCACCCCCCCACCCCACCCCCAAAAAAAAAGAAAGGAAAAGGAAAACCATGAAAAAAGAGAGAAGAGGACAAGGCCAGAATTATATCTATCCAGCCTTGTCCCAGCTATTTTGGGCCAGCTTATAAATCCTCATTTGTCAAGCATTCCTACTGAGTGCAACCTATAAATGTTATTTTCAATATTTTCCATAACACTTTAATATACGTAGGAAATGCAATTCATGATGATGTTCAGAAATAGTTGATGAAGAAACCTGTATGAAGAAGGGTCAACTTTATCATTACAGAATCTTCATCTCCTTCATTAATTCCTCTATTTCTTTTATGTCTGGGACACAGATGATGATGAGACTTGATACAAAGTATAACAGGAAAGCATTTGCTACTAATGACAAATAGCAATGCCATGAAAAAGAAGCTTCTATAAGTGCTTTCTGAGTAATTTTGCTGTGCAAATAGGATTTTTACAGTGGTTATATGAAAGAATTGCCATATGCAGGAGCATAGCAGGGAAGCATATGGTTTTGATGTTTCACCTCCAAATAAAGACAAGTTAAAGCTTCGATTTATACCATGCAGATAATGACACGGCTCTACCCTCTTGCAATATATTTTTTTCCCCACTTTTGATTTTCTTATTATCATGTATAAGGGTGTGGATGAACAAATGTATTAAATATTTGAGTCTAAAATAAGAAATCTCAAATATTTGTTTTCAAGGGTTTAAATATTGGTATCAGGTCTTCGCTTGATTTGCTCCTGGGAGTTATGGAATTGGATGGATGCTAGGGTCAAGACAGACTGAAACCGTCACTAACAACAAAAATAAAAGGAAAAAAATAAAGAAACAAGTGGGGTCCTGGTCTGTCCCAACCAGCCTGGTGCATCCCAAGTGTGGAATGCAAGCGGGATGGTTAGGACATCCGAAACCATTAATATATTGGTGTCCCAAATGCTCTTCAGGAGCCAGTTTCCTGTCAGAATGGTACCAATACTGACAATACTGTCCTATTCCACCAGGACCTAAAGTATTGCTCGTTGTTTAATGACGATCCACATTATAATTTTGATAGAGCACTGTTATCCATTAATTTGATGGGCTATAAGTAAATATTTAACAGATCATTTAAGAAGAATAATAATGGAATTCAATACCATGTGATTTACATTTGTCATGTTCTCAATCGTTACAACAAAGAAGGAATGGAAATTAAGTAGTCAGAAATCAGAGGTGACGCTAAAAGACCTGAATTAGAAATGTCAGTTAAGTGTCGTTGCTTGAAACTTCTATTTTTCAACTTCTCTTCAAATATTCTTGTCCTGAATTTCTTTGAATAATTTTTGAAGCTATTTAAACTCGTTGGTTGTTGCAGCCCAAAATTGATAATTTTTAGTTAAAATCAAGGGGAACATCCCTGTCAAAACTGCAACTTCTATTCTTGATCTGTGCTGATACATGAAATATCTCATGCTGCAATACCAACTAAATAGCTAGTGGCTCATTGCTCAATCTTTCCAAAATCAAGAATAATTAAATCTTTCAGATCTTTATTAACTGGTGTTCCAACCCAATATCCAGTAGTCATTCCCTGCCCAATTTTCACTATTGTAATTAACGCATATACAGGTACTCTAACCATCACCAGTCTCAACTTCTGGTTTTTAATATTCCCTCTATCCAGTCTTTTATAAGCATATCATATAAACTCTCTTTATTTTGTATTTATTAGCTCATATCATACCTTATTAAGGATCTGACATCCAAGAGCCCATTGAAGATTTCTTCAATTAGATATCTTATCCACCCTTACCATACCTGAGGACACCCAATTTCTTATCATTGCAACCAGGTGACATCGCATGCTGTTGTTCACAAGAACATCCAAATCAAGTGTTACACATTTGTCACCAAACTTAGCTTAACTTCTGGTGAAACACTAATAAGAAACAATCTAACAACCCTTTTATTTACCCATTTTGGCAACAATTAAATTTGTTTATCCCTTATATGGGATGAATAACTTATGATCATTATCAACATACTTGAGTCAAAAAATATCGCTTTTAAGGAACTCACCTAGCATCAAGAAAGTCGAATAGACATTTATTTCATAATCGAAGCCCCTTTCAAATGATTCTAACATCTAACTTCATCATGATGCTTTATCATCTAGACTTAGAATTGTTATTCACAATTATCAGAATTGTACGTCTAACTTCATCATGATGCTTTATCATCTAGACTTAGAATTGTTATTCACAATTATCAGAATTGTGTGTGTGCGCACGTGCGCGAGCACATGCGCGCGTGCATACATGTTTCAGTTTAGAAAGAGAGTTTTAAACAAACAGAGAAAACATGTAAAAATATCAGAATATCTGCTAAATGATTACTTATAGAAGGATCATGTGAAAGTTACAAATGAATGGGAAAAGGAGCACAACAATAAGCAAAAAGGACCTATATAATATGAAAATCAAAACTTTAGCACCAGAACTATAGCCCACTCTCAGACCTAATTCCAAAATACAATAGTCATTTTTAGTAAATTTTATACAAGTAGTGTATTAGTATGAGAGTATAAATGTTAGTAGTCATTTTATATGTCTCCCCAGCACCGTTAGATAATAATATGTTAATGTCCCAAAGTTATTTTTGAATCTCAAGGTCCCAGAATCAGAGACACAATTAATGTGTATAAATGGGAGAAAAGTAGATCTCTAAAGATAAAAAATTTACAGCTTTCAAAGCACTGGAGTCTATATCTTAATGGTTAATTGTTTACTTTCACAATCTTTGCAGGATGTCTTGATGGTAAAGGAGCCACAAAACAACCATAGCAATATATGTTAGAATTTTTGAATAGAATCTAGAATAAATCCTAAGAAATCGATACCCATCATTGCTCAGTTATCCATCTTTACTGCATTTTTATAACTTAGTTAAAGCAAAAATCTAATAGTGTTACATATTAATAGCTATGAAAAGCACTAACAGAGTAAAAACTGTAATCCATATTATGAAGTCTCATCTAGAATTAAAGAAATGTAGAAACAAATCAGATACCTTCTCCTTAGCCCTTGACCTAAGTAAGTGAAGTGCAGAAGTGAGATCTGACTCCAAGTGCTGAAGGCGAACACGTATCTGACTTTGGTCAGTGTGTGATTCATTTCTTCCGGTACCAGTTCTGGCTGCACTAACTGTTAGTTGCATCTTGCTATCCGTAGAAACTTCATTTGAATGATCATGATCTAATATATTTATGTCACCAGTGGGAACAATTTCAGCAGCTGCATAGAACACATGATACAAACTGAAGTGCTGTAAAATATTAAAACCCAACAACTTCATCAGATAGTATGTAACCTTCAAATTTGATTGCAGGATTGCCTGCCCTCTGAAGGCTCCAACTCCTCCATGTATCAGGCTTTGAACTTCTCATGCCATCAACATCCGCTGATGTTCCATTTTGTGAATGAACACCACCAGATATGCTGGTCATCTCACTCCCACAAACTTTCCTTTTACGACTAAAGGATACTGCATGTTCATCACCCTATATCAGTTAAAGAATAAGATTCTGAAGATTGAACAAGAAAGAGAACTGCCAATGTAATCAATTGATGAACACTACCACAACATATCAACTTATCAACTAGTTTTGAGAACAGCTACATGCCTAAAGCTCTGTTTGGCTAAGCTTTTAGAATGCTAGAAAGCACTTTGGAGTGATACAGTGATGTTTGGTAAAAATGTCGAGAAGTTGTTTTGGCTTTGCCAGAAAGCTGAAAAGGTTTACTTGGGGAAAGCTGTATTTTGAAGCTTTTCCTAAAAGTGCTTTTTGGCTAATATCGGGAAGCTGTTTTGCTTTCTCTAAAGTATTTTATCAATATGGTTGCTAAACAGCAAATAGCTTTTTGTAAAAATTCTACTTCTAAAAGTTCTACTTCTCAAAAGCTCTACTTACAAAAGCTTTAAAAACTCTACTGCCAACAGCAATCCCAAACAGGGTCTTAATCTCAAAAGACATTTAAGTTCTAGTATCGTAGGAAAATTATAGATGAAGAGAAAAAGAATCCAACTCAAAGTAGACTAATGCCCAAAACCAAAAGGTTCAGTTACATTTGGACCCAACAGAAAACTTGGATCAAAACTGGACCTTCTAAAATGATTTCTTTTTCAATATTTCTACATAACTTATCAAAACTTATTTACAAAAACTAGCCACTATTATGATGTACTTTGACATGGTTGGAAGTTTTATTTTAATTTCTAAGTTGTTTATCAATAAAAAAATAGATAGGCAACAGTGTTTCCTGAAGTGAAAGAAAGGTAATTTATATAGTGAACCATATTATCTCGTTGTCAGGATGGATTGGAACCACACTGAACCCCAAGCCAACTTAAATCAGGCATCTACTGGTTCCATCCAAGCCCTTCAAAAGCCAACAACAAGATGGGTCCATCTTAAAGAGGGTCCATCCAAAATCGATTGTTTTGGGCAAAATCATAGACCACATCTTGGTTGATCTAGCACCAATCATGCCTAACCTGGTCCAAACTGAACCCACATCATTATTCTTGGACATTTTTGCAGTTTTACCAGTCAAACTGACAAGTACTGTGCTTATGACCTAAGTTATGTTCCTACATTTCCTACAGTATCTGGCATTTTGTATTTTGAACCCAAAATCACAGAAATTACATCCACCAATAACCATCCCTTGCTAGTAAGGGCAATTTTGCCGTTTAGGCTTCAGTGGCTAACACCATAGTTTATAGATAAAAGGAAATCTATCAGACAGTGGATCAACTCTCCTTTCTCTCCCTCAATCATTTGTTCTCTCTACTTTCCTTCCTTTCTTCTTTCCTTTCTTTTCTCCTTCATTTTTCTTCTGTGTTTTCCTCTAAGGCTTGACATTTACATGTTAAATATCAAGTTTTCTAGCCTTTAAAGCATAATAGACATGATCCAAGGACTAGTGCATTTTGTTCGATAATTCATGATGAATACCAGCATCAAATACATAGCAATGTTCACCATCACGGTATTGAACCCCACACCAGGGCCATTCCATTACTATGTTGGTATGCCTCCCATACCGCATATGGATTTGGTACTGGTACAATATGGTATGGTCGGTATGCATTGGTACCAATTAGTATGACAAACCATGATACATAGTCTCTACAAGATTACAAAAGTATTACACCAAGTACACAATGGAAACTTTATGTATTTTGCAAGGGAATCCAAGATTACGGCATCCAAGATTACATAAGTATTTCACCTTGGCAAGATAAGTCATCTAATACAGGCCTGAAATTTGCAAAAGCTTCCATCAGCATCAGAATAGATAGTTGGAACAGCAGTTTTATAACCACCAGCTCTTTCACACCAAAAACTGAAGAGAAGACTTGTCAGCTCCTATAAGTTTATTTATCTTCCTCTTTATATAAAGATTATGGTATCTAGTGTTTGAATAGAAGGCTTAACAGCTGTCACAAGTACATGTGACATGCTAAGTTGAAATACAAGCTTGGCCAACAATATAATAAATGTCTTAAACAGTTAGCTGTCAATGAAGCATGAATTTCAATCACCATAACGAGGTGCGAGCACCATCCTTCACCCATGAAAGATGTGATATGTAACATCCCCTATGATGCATGTACTTCCACAACATGCTTAGAATGTTAATCAAAGCACTGCATCCTCTGGCCTGCATATACGGTGTAGTGCTGCAAATGCATTTACAGGCCTCAAGTAGGTTGACTAACATTACTTATGGAGGAAAGATGAGTCATTGGAAGGGTGTCATAACTCTGTAATTTTCAAGAACATAAACCATATCAACTTTATTTTGGCATTCCCATCATTATATCTTAACAGAAAAGAGATGTACATTAAAATCAGTTTTGTTAGGCCTAATGTGCCTTTCTTGCTATTTAACAGATTTTTCTTGAACTACTCAGAACCTTGCTACACTAGCCCAAAACTCATGGAGTCATATCCCTCCTATGGACGCCAGTAATCTATCATTATATTTAATACCATCAACATGCTCACAAATGAGACATTTAGATGAAGGTAGTTGGTAAATAAATAGTACTCCAGCATGGCAAGTTTCAATTAATCATCATGGGAAACCATCTGTACTATACTCTGACTGTAAGTGAGTTTGTATGGATATACTCAAATTATGTAGAACAACTTGGATTAAATTCAACAAAACCTTACTGAAGCTCGTGCTTGGCATCTTTAATGTGAAGGAAGAACTGACCTGGAGGGATGCCCACCAAGTGTTCAACATCATGAAATCCAGAGTCTTAATTTGTAAGAGGTATGCTACATATACTGGTGTTCATGTAGCCGTGATAAGTGTATACATGGTCAGAATGATGAACCCGCTCTCTATGATGGTGCATCATCAAATACAGAAATTTTTTAGCACGCTAAGGTGGCTTAAAATGTGGTGCATGCTACTTATAGACCAACACAAGAAGCATGTACATAGAGAAAATATTCTAATGAACATATATATCACAAGAAATTAAACAACACAAGAGTCAAAAAAATTATTTAAGAACACTATCTAGGTGTTACCATCTGGTATTGTGTTCTAACGATTTACCACCTTCTTTTCCTTTTTTCCCCTTTTGAGTGAAGATTTCCTTTATAGCTTTTACGTTTGCCAGAAAAGCTAATTATGTAAATATACTAAACTCCTAAGAGTCTTGGAAATCGAGAAAGGGTGAATAAGTATTCATCTTCTTTGGCGTCAGTATGGAATTCTTTTTATATTGTTGGAACTTTAAAAGAAAGAAAGGAAAGCACAGAGAAGCTGGCAAATATAAAAAGACTCTTCTATCACATAACCCAATTACCAAAAACTGATAATAATCCAAGAAACATCAACTCACTCGTATCTCCTGGACCAAACGAACCTCGACCATTCACTCCTTCTTGCTGGAGCCCATGCCAAACGCCAAGCTCCTCTCTACCTCCAGCCTGCTCAATATTCCCTCAATCCCACCATCCTCCCCACCCTCCGTTTCCCTTCAAAGATTAAACAACACAATCCATCAAAAGCAAAGAAAAGCGACCAAGAATCAAACCAGACAGTAACATCAAGGCGAGCATCTCTCACATCGATCTCCCAGAAGAAGAAGCCGTGGAAGAATCCTTCGAACCCGGAAGCCTACCATCATTCACCTCGGAAGAAACCGCTGCTGAGACATTCTTTCATCTTCTTGGAGGGACTCCTTATTCGAAGAATCAAGACTCTTCAACGAATCAAGATTGCCTCCATCACCGCTCTCATCCTCCAGATTCCACCCGTAGGCAAGCCATCCGCCCTCGGCGGCGATAGCGTCCGCCAGATCCTTCCTCCCGGCCGCGATCAGCTGCTCCCTGGTCGGAAAGAAGCCCGGATTCTCGGACGTCTCCATGAAACTGTATACCTCCTCCTCGAGATCCCACTTCCCCTCCGGCCCGGACGCGTCCTCCCCCTTCGCCTTCCTCTTCCTCGGCCCCCTCAACCGCGTTCGCCGCCATCGATCGGCAAGCCCTAGGCCGGCGTTCTTTGATTGGACGAGTGAGAGAGAAGGGGATTCTTGGGGGCTTGCCGGAGGGCGAGGGGAGGGAGGGGAGGGAGGCTAGGACGAGAGAGGCGAGAGGGAAGGAAGGCGGAGGGACGCGAGGCCGTGATAGAAGCCATCTTGGCGCATTTCTCCAACGCGAGCTGGGGTTCTTTTAAGGGTGTCTGTCTTCCTTCCTTTCCTTCTGCCTGCCTTTCTTTGCGAGATGGGAAGCGACAGCGAATAGGATTAAAAAGCGGGGAGAAGCAAACTAGAGCGAAGAAGAGAAGAATAACGACTGGAAAGGACGGCTTTCAGAAGGCGGAGGACGGGAATCCGGTTTGTGGTGATCGCGAATGATTGGTGGGGCGCTCGCCTTGACGTGCCCCTGTGCACGTGAGGTTCGGTGGGATCGGCGGTCGAGCGAGAGGGATGGAAGATACCAGAGGGAAGGATAAGAAAGGGGCGCGGAGGAGTGGGGCGCGCGCGAAGGGGTTGGGTGCGTATATAGCGCGAAAATGGATTCACCTTCCTTCGCGCGAAACCACCGTTGGATCGCTCAATAGTCGTCGACGTCTGTGCATGTGATGAATGAAGAATTCGGATTGCTTAACGATCTGTGCGGGGCGCGGTCCACCGGTTTAATTGGCGAAAGAAGATCGATCTTTCTTGCGCGCGAAAGATACAGCCCGTACCCCGCGCGACGGGGCAGAGAAAACGGAGCCGTTTGGTGTTTCGCCGGGACGGTATCGGAGAAGGGCATTTCGGGGGAAGTCAAACAGCAAAGCCGGTTCTGGATAGGCAGGCGGGTCCCGCGGGAGGACCACAGTCTCTGACACCGGCGAGGTCAAAAAAAAAAAAAAAAAAAATCTTTTCTCCTGCTGACGGGTAGCGGCCAAGCAAGGATCGGTTATGTCCGCATCCATATCCATACCGGATTGGACGTGAAGGATCCTGATTGGAACAGTACTGGCACGTGTTACAAACAAAAAAATTTTAAAAAAAATTATTGGCATGTAAAAATATGAAATTAATTGGTTAATATAACTTAATTCAAAATATTTTACCATTATGATATAATTTATTATTTAAATTTATATAAAAATTTATTTATGTAGTCTCCGTATTGCATGCACAAAATATAATTGGACTACATCAAATCTCACTATAGATAACACGCCACATTATTCCTTCTATTTCACCGATCCCCGATTGGGTGCTATCTAGTGTGCATATGCGCCGATATTTATCCTGATTCACTTACAATAGATGCGTGCGATAATTTCTCATTTGCTTGGGTCCATGACGCAAATCTTCCTTTAGTACTGCTAGATACCATCTCCGAAGCAAGCTCTACGGAGTCTTCATACGCTACAATTAGTTAAATCCTAGTTTAAACAAGGAGAAAGACAAAAAGTGTCACAATCGTTTCTTTAAGAAAAGTTTAACAACCAAAATAAGCAGGCATTTATCCATCAGGATTACAATAATAAATATTTCTTCTCACTCTTAGGTAGGATCTTATACCGCCAAAATAAAAAGCTTACTGAAAGATGGATATTGATGTCCATAAAAGTGAGGCGGGGCATGATAAATCATTTGAGACAGTGCCATTATGCATTTTGGTGTTCGAGGCAACAGGGATGGCTGAAGGGCAAGGCCACCGAAGCCCTTGCCTTAGGCCCCCGCTCTCGAGTCCCGATCCCACCTCCACCTCCACGCTCCACCCCGACAAGATCTCCCCAGCCCGGCAAGGCAAGACTCCACCATGGCTCCATGCCTCCACCCCCTGCCTCCACGGCTCCACGCATCCACCCCACCTCCATGGGCCACGGCTCCAGCCGCTCCACGCCTCCACCCGCCCTGCCTCCACGGCTCCACGCATCCACCTGCGGTCCCCTGCCTCCACCGGCCACGGCTCCAGCCG
>KE505040.1:75402-85806 GCA_000441515.1 Elaeis oleifera | reverse complement strand
ATATATATATATATATATATATATATATATATATATATGCGCGTATGTTGAGGTAAACCGATCAATCTTCGATTTTGATCACTACGACTCCGATAATGCATCGACCGAACAGATAGTACTGATTCTTCATCGACTGACCAAGCTAATTACGTCGATCTACTGTTGGTTAATCAACTAAGATCGATTGACCGACTAGTATTCGACTATCATCGATCGACAGCAAATGACTTAGACCGTTAGCATGCGTCAGCATGACAAAGCTAATTGCCGACGGTCGCTCATAGATTCTACCGACTTAAAGTCAGTTATACCGACGTATGGTCGGCATTCTGCTCAACATACCATAACCGTCACGAATGGTTATCGACTATGTTGCGGTTATTAAGGAAAGTAACGTCCCACTAATTTTATATTTATGGTCCGACAATTTAGCATCATAAAAGCGGAACCACGTACTCGACGGTTACACCAGAATCACTTATAAAAGGAGAGGTAAGTGAACAGTATGGGTAAGCCAACTTTGGGCCAAAACTCTACTACTTCATACAATCAAAGTTACTATTCACCAACTTCCTCTGACTTAGGCATCGGAGAGTCCCCACCGGACACCAATCCGGTCTATGTGGACGCTGTCTTGCAGGTGCTCGATACCGACGATAGGCAACGGAGAGTTGGCCGCAACAGATTGGCGTGCCAGGTAGGGGAGAAAGACAATATTGCATCATAATGAAAATCAAAGCCCAATGCTCGACTGCAACCGGATCAACAAAACACTCTTTCCGTCGGGAAGAGATTCCTCCTCCTCCTCCAATAGCAGAGTCTAGTTCCTCACGTCCCGTGATCACCACGGATGTTCAGATTACTGCACTCATGCAGCAAATGAATGTTCTTACGGAGGCAGTCAAAAGCCTCCAACAACAGCAGACCCAGCAGTAGCAGCAGCTGCCAGCGGAACAACCGATGGCACATTCGGTGCCGTCCAGGCACAGCCGCTGCCATCCGCGGTGATCACCTTCTCCTTCTCTGGAGCGACCGTCTCGGCTCTCTCGCCGAGACGAACAGCGACATTCTCGGCACTCTCGCCGTACCGCCCACCATTCGCGGCGTTTCTCTTCTTCCCATCTCGACCGCATTAGGAAGGAAACGGCCGCGAACACCTTCTGCTTCTTATTCAAGCTCGTCAGGGGGTTCTACCTCCAGAGTTTCTCAGCAGCATCGGTTCGATGAGTATGAGCACAAGCTTCAAGAAATCAACTGCCGACTCGCCCAACTTCAGGTGGAAGGTCGGAAGTCCTCCAACGACTATGATTTCACACCGCCCAGCCTCTCTCTCGGCATACCTTGGACGAACCGATCCCATCTCGGTTCAAGATGTCGCAAGTGGAGCCATATGATGGTTCTACCGACCCAATTGACCACCTCGAGAGCTACAAGGCTCTCATGACAATTCAGGGGCAACCAACACCCTCTTGTGTATCGATTTTCCGGCAACTCTTCGGAAAGCTGCTCGAGTCTGGTACTCCGGGCTTCAGTCGAGAAGTATATACTCCTTTGGGCAATTAGAACATTCTTTCGTAGCTCACTTCAGCACCAGTCGAAGGCCGTCACGAACCTCCGACAGTCTCTTCTCGATCAAACAAGGAGAGACCGAGACACTTCGAGATTTTGTGGCCTATTTTAATGTGGCCATGCTTAAGGTCAAGGACCTTAATGAAAATATGACCATATCGGCCATGAAAAGAGGTCTGAAGGGATCTCGATTCATATATTCTTTGGACAAGACTCTTCCTCGGACTTATGCCGAACTTTTGGGCGTGCATACAAATATATGCGCGTAGACGAAAGAGCTTCTGACCGACGCCAAACAGAAGGCAAAGGTCAGAAGAAGAAGAAACAGAAGAAGGAAGGAGCTCCGACCGAATCGAGTCGGCCATCTTCTAATAAGCAAGCTTCGCCCCGACGATGGAATCCAAAGTCGAGTTACGGCATGTATGACTCCTATACTCTTCTTTCTACTTCTCGTGCGCAGATCCTTATGAAAATCGAAAGAGCGGAATACCTACAACATCCTCCATCGATGAAAGCATTGTCGAGGAACCGCGACCGAAGGAAGTATTGTCGGTTTCATTATGATCATGATCACGATACCGAACAATACATTCAACTCAGGGATGAGATAGAAGCTCTGATTTGATGAGGCTACTTTGAAAAGTACCGGAGAGATCCACCGACACAACCTCCTGTCGATCGACGACCTCAGCCGTAAACTGAGAAAGCTGTAAATAATCAGCCGACTGTAGGGGTGATCAATATGATCTCCGAACGATCGAATTGGGGGGCAACTTCTGAAGAAAAATCGACGAAACAACGATGACTCAACAATGTAATAACTTTTTCGGAAGAAGATGTTCGAAAAATTCAGACTCCCCATGATGATGCTGTTGTTGTCTCGACAACGATAGCAAATTATGATGTAGAAAAATTTTTTGTAGATAATGAAAGTTCAACTGATATTTTGTTTTACTCGACTTTCTTCCGAATGCGACTGTCGACTGACCAACTCAGAAGAGTCTCGACTCCATTGGTCGGCTTCACAGGAGATGCTGTCACAGTGAAAGAAAAAATCTCTCTCTCCTTAACCACTGAAACCGAACCATAACAGAGCACTGTTTTCATAATGTTCACAGTGGTTCGAGTATCTTCGGCTTATAACGTCATACTCGGACAACCTGGGCTTAATGCTATGAGAGTATTGGTTTCGATATACCATTTATTAATCTAATTTTCGATGAGATATGGGGTTGGAGAAATGTGTGGAGATCAACAACTCGTCCGACGTTGCTTCCTTATCTCCACCAAAGTAATAAACCTGAAGATTCTTTATCCGTTGACAAATTGGACCAAAAAGAGAATCAGGAGAAGAGTGAACCAGCTGAACAACTGATTTCTATCCCATTAAAAAAAGAAGAACCCGAGAAAATGATCCAAATTGGATCGTTGCTATCCGATTTAGAGCGACAATAATTAATAAAATTGCTTAGAGCCAATGCCGACATTTTTGCTGGTCGGCCACCGACATGCCCGGGATCCCTTCAGAAATAATAACTCACCGACTTAACATCAACCCAAATGTTAAGCCGGTGAGACAGAAGAAGCGACCTTTTGCTCCTGAAAGATAAAAAGTCATTGACGAAGAAGTCGACAAACTCCTCACAGCAGGCTTTATCAGAGAAGCTATATATCCCAACTGGCTCGTCAATGTGGTGATGATAAAAAAAATCAATGAGAAATGGAGGATCTGCATCGACTATACCGATCTGAATGAAGCTTATCCGAAGGATAGCTTCTCATTATCGAAGATTGATCAATTGGTTGATGCGACTTCTGGCCACTGACTTCTGAGCTTCATGAATGTCTTCGCTGAGTATAATCAAATCCGCATGGCATCAGAAGACGAAGAGCGCATGACTTTTGTGACCGACAAAGGCATATACTGCTACAAAGTAATACCTTTCGGTCTGAAGAATGCCGGTGCTATCTACCAATGGCACGTCAACAAGATTTTTAAGGTACAGATAGGACAGAATATGAAAGTATATGTGGACGACATGCTGGTGAAGAATCTTCAAACTTCAGATCATGTTCGAAACTTGGAGGAAGCCTTCGGCACACTCCGACGGTATCAGATAAAGTTAAATCCGACCAAGTGTGCTTTTGGAATAACCTCTAAAAAATTCCTCAGATTTCTTGTTTCACAATGAGGAATCGAGACTAATCCTGAAAAAATAAAGGTCATTATCGACATGAAGCATCCACGTTCAAAGAAAAGATACAACAACTCAACGGGAGGATTGCCGTGCTCAATCGATTTATTTTAGGTCAGTCAAGAGATGTCTACCATTCTTCAAAACTTTACGACAGATGAAGGACTTCTCATGGTCGAATGAATGCCGACAGTCCTTCGAAGACTTGAAAACCTACTTGACTTCTCCACCTTTGCTTACAAAATCAAAGATCGAAGAGACATTGTATCTCTACTTCGCGACGTCAATAGAAACAGTTAGCTCGGTGCTCGTCCAGGAGAATGAAAATCGAATCCATCGACCGATCTACTACACCAGCAAAGTACTTCACAATGTCGAAGTTCAATACTCAAGAGCAGAGAAAATGATCTACCCCCTAATCATATCGACACAACGACTTCGTCCATACTTCCAAGCACATCCAATTGTGGTCTTGACAGATCAACCGTTGAAGATGATCTTACATCGACCTGATATGTCAGGTCAGATGGCAAAGTGGACAGTGAAGCTTGACGAGTTCGACATACAATATCGCCCACGACCGTCCATGAAGGCACAAGTTCTAGCCGACTTTGTCGCAGAATGTACAATATCCGACGATAAGCCAGAAGATATAGATGATAATACAATAAAGGAGGCTATAACTTCCGACCCGACCTAAGATCTATTTGGATGCTGCATATTGACGGAGCATCTAATGCACAAGATAGTGGAGCTGGCCTTATACTCACAAATTCCGAAGGAATAGTCACTGAATACGTCCTTCGTTTCAACTTTAAAGCCTCAATAATCAAGTAGAATATGAAGCACTTTTAGCTGGCTTGAAGATAACCAAGGAGCTTGAGATCGACAGTTTGAAGGTCTTCACCAACTCACAACTAATTGCTGGACAAGTCAAGGATAAATTTGAAGTCCGAGACCCTACTATGATAAAATACCTTCAGAAGGTGAAAGATATTACAGCGAGCCTGAAATATTTTGAGATCTTTCACATTTTCAGAATCGAAAATACTCGGGCTGACATACTTTCATGATTGGCTACTACTGCTTTCAACTCATTGGGTCGGACATTCGTTGAATGCCTCGAACAGCCGAGCATCAACAAAGTCGAGGAAGTATTGCAGCTCACTATCGAATCAAGTTGGATGGATCCGATCATCCAATACCTGATCGATGGGATCTTTCCTACAGACTCTTCGGAAGCTAAACGATTTTGATGGATAGTCTCTCAATATGTGATGATGAATGATCATCTCTACAAAAGATCCTTCTCTCTCCTCTTGCTAAAGTGTTTGGGACTTATAGATGCCGACTATGCACTTAGAGAAGTATACGAAGGGATTTACGAAAATCACTTGGGGGGCAAATCTCTAGCTTATAAAATTCTGCGACAAGGATATTATTGGCCCATCATAAAAAAGATACAGCTGAACTCGTCCGAAAGAGTGAACCATGTCAAAAGTATGCAAATATACAACATCAACCGGTTAGTCAGCTGACATCGATTGTAGCACTATGGCCCTTCATACAATAGAAGATTGACATACTTGATCCTTCCCCGGCATCTGGTCAGAAAAATTTATAGTGATCGCCATCGATTATTTACCAAATAAGTGGAAGCCGAACCTCTGGCACAAATCACTGAAAGTAAGATGGAAGATTTCATTCAGAAATCTATCATTTACAGATTCAGTTTGCCGCACACCATCATCACCGACAACGGTCGATAATTTGACAACCAAAATTTCAAAGAGTTCTGTGCGAAGTTTCATATTACGTACAAACTTACGTCGGTCGGTCATCCACAGTCAAATGGAGAGGTTGAGGTAACCAACTAAACAATCCTGCACGGGCTAAAAGTTCGACTGAATGAAGTCAAAGACCTCTAGATGGAAGAACTATATCCGATCTTATGGGTATATCGAACGACTCCCCGCATACCGATCGAAGAATCCTCCTTCAATTTAGCTTATGGGACAGAAGCAATGATACCGCTCGAGATCGGATTACCATCAACAAGAGTGAAACAATATAGTGAACCGAGCAACTCCGAATGTCGGAGAACCGACTTAGATCTCCTTCCAAAACTCCGACAGCAAGCTCAAGTTCGGATGACGGCATATTGGCAAAGGATAGCCCGCTATTATAATGCAAGAGTCAAGTCGAAGGTCTTCTGACTAAGAGATTTGGTCTTAAGAAAGGCAGAAATCTCAAAATCTTTGGATCAAGAAAAACTATCTCCGAACTGGAAAGGACCTTACAGAATATCTGAAACTCTTAGACTGGACGCATATCGGCTAGAAACTCTCGAAGGGTCGGTGATTCTCCGAACATGAAATACTGACAATCTGAAGATGTATTATCAATAAAGTCGTCGATATATATATTATTTAAAATACAATCCGAATTTTAGAATCACAAGTCTTTGACAAGTTTTATCAACTACTGGTTATATGTCAGCTTTTATTGTCAAAGCCGAACTATCTGCTGTACTTTGACACGAAGTTTATTTTAGCCTTTACTATAAAAATAAAAATCAACTACTTTGGTGATGACTGTATTTTGATTCTCCTGTAAAAATCGATATATCGACTGCAATCTCAACCGACATACCGACTGCAATCTCAACCGACATCGACTATACAGGCTTTCACTGCAAAAGTCATACTATCGATTATACCTCGGTTCTCAATATCCGCTCTCCACTGTAAAAGCTGACTATAGTCGAAAAACTAATATGCCGACTTAGTCCCAACTAAGCGAAACGAAATACTAAAATGATCAAAGTCGGATTGAAATTATACCGACATGGCTATAGCTAGTCGAAGGATATTCGACTTGCCACCGATTATCAAATAATCCGACGTACAAACCCGACCAAGTATTAGGTACTAGATATTCGACTTACCATCAAAGTATGTCGAGGACTACGTGATTAATAGATATTCTATGAGTCTTATCGAATGATTGGATCACCGATCAATGTTCGGTGGTTACTTTACATTGCAGATATTGCAGACATTCCAAAAAATAAGAGTTCAAATTTAGAAATATTTTCATTCATTGTCAACAAAGAGTTACAAAATTAGACCGAAGTCGGACTACAAGTATCAGACTATAAAAAAAAAAGAGGCAAAATACACTCACTAAGCTTCGTCACCGTTTCTGTTCCTTTATTCGGGGTAGCATCGTCGACTTGAACGATTTCAGGCCCGCTCGGTGCTTCATCTTGAGTCGGAGCAGCTTCTTCTTCAGCAATCCCGTCTTCCGATCCTGGAGGGACGATGCTGCTCAAGTCGAGACTCGAGTATAATTTTTCGATCGCATCTCGACCGTCTTCATATCGATGCTGTACGAAGCGAAGCTACTTTCGAGGATCTCTTCTTTGAATTCTTTTGAAATTTGGAAATCTTCGACTCCCGACTCAATGCCTCCCTTGCCGACTCCGCTTTCGCCTTTGCCAAGTCAGCATCGGCTCGAGCAGAGGACAATCCTTCTTCGGCCAGTGCCAATCTTTCCAGGCTGGCCCGATGATGTCCACGTTCGGCTTCAAGTTCCACGATGCATCCATCTCGCTCCCGTCGAAGTTGGTGGATAGAGTGCTTCTTGCTCTTGACCTGTGACTCAAGAGCCGAAATAGCCTCTTGAGTCGACTTAAGTTCGGCCCCCGAGGATACCAAGTCGTCAGTTAGTCAGAAAACCTCCTCCTGAAGTTTAGCTTCCCGCTCCGCCGCCGACTTAAGTTGTTCGAGTGCAGTCATTTCTCAGCATCGATGGTTGCCACCTTTTCTTCTATGTACTATGGATATCGCCGAACTTCATATAGTCGGCCTCTAGGTCGGACATTTTGTGGATCAACTGCAGACAGAAGATAAGTCGGGTTAAAAAGAAGAAGAAGAGTCTATCAAAGAACTTATCATGATGATCGTCGGATAAAAGATGAAACATCTAGACCACCGACCATTCCTCCGACGCTCCCGATCAGTCAGAAGAAGAGTAGCCTGGCACAGTTGCTTGGCCAGTATAGAATTAACCAGGGCCGACTCATCGACAGGCACTTGAAGGTCGAAGTGAACCGTATGGCCCTCCGATGCAACTTCTTCCATCGATGTCACCGGAGCTTTCCCCCAGTCTGTTGTCGGTGGCCCCATGTTTGAAAGCGAGGAGAAGCTCGAGCTTGACTGCAACCAACTAAAGGAGCAACTGGCACAGCCATAGATTATTCGAGCTCTCCTACCTCAGCTCGAACCTCCTCAGGTGGTGGGACTACTCATGCTGTTTCGGTAGTTTTCCTTACTGCCCTTTCCTCGGACGACGCAGTAGGGAGCACTGTCGGTAGGATTGGCTCGGGAACCGATGTCGATGGAGCATCAGGTTCCACAACCGACGTTGAAACACCAACTGGAGCTGGTGTTTGATGCCTCTTCGACGGCCGCAAAGGCCTGACCTCAGACACTGCCCTCTTCTTGACAGCGTGCAGACGAATGTCGGTGTTCGACACTCGCACCCTTTGCTGCATGGCTGCAATTACAACGGAAGTTAGTACAATTCAGCAAGTAAAGAAAAGTCAGAAATGATCGACTAACTATACTATACCTAGACGAGGGACCGAACTAAGGCCGACGTCATAAAAAGCCTGTTCGGTTACAAGCTCTTTCTGTTTCGGGACTGACATGTCTTTCAGCCGATGAAAATCCTCCTGGTCGTCGACCTCTACTCGGCTATTGTTGTTGGGACCGGTTCATGGATCGCCCAACGAGAAGAAAACCCCAAAGAAGGGAAGAAGAAGCAAAGAAGAACTGCTTCTTCCATCCATGAATGGACGATGGAAGATCGGTAATAAAGGATAGACCTTTTTGGAGATTGAAGAATCACCACCCTCGGGCCTTCGGATGAGGTTAGAGAACAAAGAAGGCTCAGAAAGAAAGGACGAGGCATGGTCGGCAACATCCGACACAGCAAAGCAAAACTAATTATCAGTCAGACTGAGTTTGGTGCCAGCTGAGCCGGACAAAGTCCGTAATAATCCAAAATATTTCAGACAAATTTTGAGATCGAAAATCGAAGACCCGTCCGAAGATCTTCGACATAGAATGCCACCTGGCCTGAAGGAAGGTTATTCACCCGACCATCGACTCCAGGGGCGAAAAGTTGAAACTGCTCCGAGATACAAAACTACTCCTGAAGCCGCTCAACGTTCGGTTCTGAAAGTGAAGAGACCTCCACATCCGGACTCGACTGGGATTCATCAGTTGGATTCTCTGATCGATCGTCCCGAAAGGGAGAAGTCCTAGCCATAAGAATGACTCTAAAGAAGACGATGATTCTTGAGGAAAGAACTCAAAAAAAAAAAACTTGACCTAAAAGTTGGGAGCGATAATCTCGAATGTTGGGGCAACAATTCGGCAGAGTCCCGACACCAAAGACAGCGAAAAGTAAAATTTAGCTAAGAGCGACCCTATATATATAGGATCCCTCAATGATCGAAATGAAGGCGGTCAAATCGAAGATCTATCAGATGACGATAAATGACAATATCTGGACCGATCATTGATCGGATAGTTCGACGCACCTGCCCTAGATCAAGCCATGTCACCTCTATCCACATGAACAACTCCGACCCAATAACATTCGAACACGTGGCACAAATCTACTTGTCAAAATCATATCGTCCGATGTCGAATCGACTTTCCGAAATGATGCCTGACACTGACAACTGATATCGAATCGATCGATCAATGTGACAGACGATCGTACCTGCCAATACGATAAAGTAGCCGATCATCCATATCTCGAAAAAACAACATCAAAATTGGGACTTGATGTGACAAAACTCTCTTCGTCCAACGTGATAAACTACGTGGCAATTCACATGTCGGCTCACCTTGGACTTGAGAGTGGGGGGCAACTGTTGGGGTAAACCGACCGATCCTCGACTTTGGTCATTACAACTCCGACAATGCATCGACCGAACAGATAATACCGATTCTTCATCAACTGATCGAACTAATTATGCCGACCTATTGTCGGCTAATCAACTAAGATCGGTTGACCGACTAGTATAAAACTACCACCGATCGACAGTGGACGACTTAGACCGTCGGCATGCATCGACATGACAGAGCTAATAGCCGATAGTCGCTCATAAATTCTGCCGATATAAAGTCAGTTATACCGACGTATGGTTGGCAATCTGCTCAACATACCATAACCGTCACGAATGGTTATCGACTATGTCGCGGTTATTAAGGGGAAGTAACGCTCCACTAATTCTATATTTATGGCCCGATAATTTAGCACCATAAAAAATGAGACCACGTGCTCGACGGTTACACCAGAATCACCTATAAAAGGGAGGTAAGTGAATAGTATGGGTAAGCCAACTTTGGGCCAAAACTCTGCTACTTCATACAATCAAAATTACTGTTCACCAACTTTCTCTGACTTAAGTATCAGAGAGTCTCCGCCAGACACCAATCCAATCTGTGTGGATGCTGTCTTGCAGGTGCTCGATACCGGTGATAGACGATGGTGAGTTGGCCACAACAATATATATACATACACACACACACATATATATATATATATATATATATATATA
>KE505040.1:52242-66028 GCA_000441515.1 Elaeis oleifera | reverse complement strand
ATATAAAAAATTATATAAATATTTAATTTAAATTTAATTTAATTAATAATTTATAAATTAATTATATGTGAATTAATTTATTTATGTATTAATTATATAAATAATTAATTAGTTTATAATTGAATCTAAATATTTAATTAATTTTATATAAATAGTTAACTAAAAATAGTAAATATAAATAGAAAAAATAGAAGAACTGTTACGATTTTGTCAAAGAAATTAACGAGGACTAACTTTGTCAATATAGAAATCTATCTCTCACCTACTCTATTTGTGCATCCTTTCTTGAGTCCTTCCAATTTGGAAAGATGCAACTTGATGGGCCATGCTAGATGTACAATCTCTCATTTTTTTCTGATTATTTTCATCTATCATTTTTAAGATTGTTTGAACTAAATGGTGGACAGAGGCTATTCATCCTATCAACTTCATTCATCCTTTTCTCAGGATCCAACCAAACATAGAGTCAACATTCCCATTTGGCTTTCAGAACATTGAGCCATGGAAAATAATTTATTTGAATTTCAATGGATGAAAGGCAAAGGCATTCGACTTGTCTGTTCACAAAGTCACTTTTGTTGGCCATGCCATCAAATTCTTGCCATGTGCCGCAGTATCGATGCACTCCATAGTCTATACACCTTCACCACCCTTTGGAACAGGACAACAAAACGTGCGAGGCTTCCAAATTTGGAAACCAATAGTTTTACCATTGTCAAAGTCTAAATTCAAAGTACTGATTACAACATTGGACTATTCTTCCGACTCATGATTGATGTTCATTCATTGCCTCTCATTTAAGTTGTAGCTAGTCATTTCTCACATGTGAAGCTTTTTGGCTTTGATTCGTTCCACTCTACTCAATGTCGCATGGAATAACCAATGAGAGTCATCTCGCAAACATTTGCCAGATTTTCAGGAAAGATGCAGCAAGAAAGAAAGATCGAGTATGCATCAATGACCTCAAAAGTTCAAAAATCATCGAAGTCATGATGGCATTTTTGTCCCGATGATTAGTCATGTCTCCTAACTTCATTGGTCGGACTTTCCGCAAGATCACACATATTACTCTCTTTTGTACCACCATCTTATTTGTTTATTTTTTCTTCATGCCAACACACTCAACAATTAGAAGGGATGCTGATGTTGTTTTATCGTTTTTTATGATTAATTCTTTAGTTTTAGCGTCTCCACCTTTCCTCGCTCACCCTTGTTCATGGCATTCCCTCATTTCAAGTTAAAGATCTCAACCTCCAGGGATCACTTCTTACTTCACATCATGTTTATATAGACTAAGCACTAAAAGTCACATCTTAATCTCTTTTATCTGCGGTCAGACTTATCGATGCTACGTACTGTGCCACCGGTTTCCATGCATGTAGGCCAAGTCAAAGTGGGAAATGCCTTCTATTTGTGTCTCACTGCTTGCTTTCATCTGCCTTGGTCGCCTACGGCAGATTAGGGACAAATTTCTACTCCAAAGACAACTCAAGGACTTTGAACCGAAAGTGCCGCCTATCCGTTTGTTGCCTGTGAATGTTCAAACTTTCTATCCAACTATGTGAATATTTCCATAAGATGTATAAATTTAAGTTTCCTTTACATCAAACGAAGACTATATATGAACAATCAAATCAAGATTTTCCTTAATTTCTTTAACTCATCTTTTTAAACATGTTACTGGGTCTTTTAGAGGTCGGTACAAACATTTTGCGTAATCTAACCAGGGACTTGGAGACATTTCCTGGTTAGCTTTGAAGTAGTGCAGGTATCGATCGGCAATAATCTGTGGACTTGGAAAATTGAAATGTCTGATGGTGCTGTTGGACAATTGAAATGGGAAGCTTTTAATATGTACCACCACAAAGAAAAGCATGTTACGAAGTAGGATGCTCAACTAGTATTATAAGCACATTATTGACTAATCATTCATGGACAAAACACGTGAATGGGATCACTAGACTGTTCAGATGCCAGATCCATAAGGCTTCTCCGTTCGTCTGTATCAACATGACAGCGGTGGTACTGGGTAAATATTAGAATATTGAGAAAAGATAATTTCATTACTGGTCTAACGGGGGAGCAAGCATATTATATGACTTTGTTTTTTTCCTTTTGATGGTTCAATGTGCCTAAAAGATAAGGTTTGTTCAGGAGAGAGACTGGTAGGGCAAATGCACTATTGGGTCCAGTCATCCAAATGGTCAGAAAGAGACAGAGAGAAGGTAAAGAATGGAGATCAGACTGGTTTTAGTCCTGAAAGAGCCATCTTACCCTTTCAGACTCTTCTTCTTCTTATTGTTACCTTCATGGTTCTAGGGTTTGATTGACCCAACCTAAGAAGAGTACTTTGCCTGAATTCTTTAAGTCTTGCTTACCATTGGCCATTATCTCTTCAGTGATCGCATTAAGAAAAATCTAGCTTTTATCCTTGTCTGATTTAGTCGTTATTGATGCCTTGGGAGCCATCGCCTTGGATAGATGATTTTGAGAGTCATTTGTTGAGACATCTAATGAACTGGCCTCTCTATTTGTCTCCCTCAAGTTCTTAGGCATAGTACCTGAGAGGTTCCTATTATAATCACTATTTTATCTACAGTGTATTTTATTGAGAGTTGTCCCATGGTTTTATCATCCATAGAAAGGATTTTCACATAAATATTAACCCTTGCTCTTTGGCTCAATGTTTTGTTTATCTATATTTATGAATTTGGGCCCTTCAGAGACAAGTATATTATATCCTAAGAATAATCCCTATATTTTCTCCTTGCTCTTTTGCTCAATTTTTTATTTGTTCATATTTGTGAATTTGGGCCCTTCAGAGACAAGTATATTATATCCTAAGAATAATCTCCTATATTTTCTCCTTGCTCTTTTGCATCTATAAAAATGATATCTATGTTGTGTAATTCTTTGTACACCTCATGTGGTGCAGCAAAATTGACATGGAGCACACTGCCCAATTATATTGGATCACGCAGCACATCTAATAATAAGATAAATATTTAATATCACTCAATTATTTTTTGTTAGATTTTTTCTAACGTAAATGTCTTTTCCTCCATAGAATAAAGAAAAATAGTATTTTAACTTTCCAATACCTTTTATGACTACTTGTAAATATACATGATATTTAAATAATTATATGATTTTTATATTTTATATGATCTCCCGTTAATCATTATGACTTTTGCTGTCTTATATAATTTTCTGTATCTTTATATGACATCCTGAATAATATATATGGCTTCTTGATGCCTTATATAATTTTTTATGAATATATATGATATCTTGAATCATATATATGACTTTCTATGAATATATATGATATCTTAAACAATATATATAGCTTCCTGATGCCTTATATGATTTCTTATGAATATATATGACATTCTGAATAATATATTTTTTTTTTATAATATATATGATATTTAATAATATATATGACTTTTATACTTTTATATGATATTCTGAACAATATATATGACTTCTTAATATCTTATATGACTTCTTATGAATATATATAATATTTTAATAATATATATGACTTTCTATGGATATATATGACATCTTAAATAATATATATGGCTTTCTGATGCCCTTATGACTTCCTGTCAATATATATGATATCTTGAATAGTATATATGACTTCTTAATATTTTGTATGACTTTTTGTCAATATATATGACATTCTAAATAATATATATGACATCCTAAATAATATATATGACCTTTTGTGTCTTTATATAATATCCTGAATAATATATATGGCTTCCTGATATCTTATATGACTTTATGTGAATATATATGACATCCTGAAAAATATATATGATTTCTATGAATATATATAATATCTTGAACAATATATATGACTTCCTGATGTCTTATATGACTTTCTGTCAATATATATGACATCTTAAATATAATATATATAATTTTGATAAATATATGTAATATCCTGAACAATGTATGATTTCTGTATCTTTATATGATATCCTGTTAATTATGATGATTTTTTGATGCCTTGTATGACTTCCTGTTGCTTATAGTAATCAATAGAATATCATATAAAGATATAGGAAGTCATATATATTGTTCAGGATGCCATATATATTCATAGAAAGTCATATATATTATTCATGATATCATATATATTGACAGAAAACTATATAAGGCATCAGGAAGCTATATATATTGTTCAATATATCATATATATTCACAGGAAGTCATATATATTGTTCAAGATGTTATATATATTCACAGAAAGTCATATAAGGCATCAGGAAGCCATATATACTGTTTAGGATGTTGTATAAAATATAAAAATCATATATATTATTTAGAATATCATATATATTCACGAGAAGTTATACAAGGTATTGTGAAGTAATAATACTGTTCTTTCTTTACTCTACAAAGGAAAGTATATTTTATAAGAAAAATCTGACGAAAGAAATTGAGCGGCATTAAATATCTATCCCATTATTAATTATGCTACATGGTCCAATGTGATTGGGCAATACGCTCCATATCAATTTTATTGCACCGTGTGCAATGCACAAAGAATTTCTCTGCCTATGTTTTATCCTAAAAATCTAAGCTGGATGGAATGAAAGAAGGTGAGGTTGTCCTAGGGCATTGGGCCTCTTGGGCCCAGCCTTCATGGGCGAAGCATGAAGGGCTATGTGTTCAATATACAACTCTGGCATTTGACATGAGAAGGGAAAAAAGATTTAACTATATACCAGGAACGAGCTTAGTCTCATGCACTAGTCCATCAAGTCCTATTTCTGTTGTATGGGTAAAGGAGAAGTTTATAATTAGGATATAATAGGCTTAAAGAACCACAAACCCTAGCAGTTTTTCTGATCCAGTTGGATTAATACATGTTGGATCCTAATTAACATGGTGCACAATGGCATATCCATTCAGGTTTGATCACATAAAGCCAGATCAATATGGATAACGGCAAACATAAAGGAATTGGATTTTTTTATTTGTGGGAAATAGGAACTAGTCTATAGCAATTAGTCTTTCTTCTTTAGAGAGGTAACATGCATTGGTAATATATGTTTGCAATGATCTTCGTGGTTAAATTGTGTAAAGGACAATTGCTTCTTGAATTTCCCAGACAAACTTTTTCTTTATGAGCTTTATGGAAGCTTATTCTGGATTTATTATGTGATATTATTGCCAAAAGAGAGGATAAAATAACTTAATTAACTGAAGAAATTTTACCAAACCTAGCTGGCGACAACTCCATAAGCCGGGTGAAGAGGATAAAAGGACATTTTATTAAGCTTGGTTCTCAATCTATAAAACAACTAAAGTAACTTGGTGTCAAATCCGTCGTCAAACAATTTGGCTATTTTTCGAGAACAGACTAGCGACCAAACTTGTAAACAGTATTTGGCTACAAAATAACCAAGTGAATGATTTGAAAAAAAGATATGGAGGGAAACTATTGTAAAGGGCACTGAAAAATTTTCAATGTTAGGATCACATATTGGACAAGGAAATGAATACAGCTGAATTAAATGTAAATTATTACTAATGAATATTGCATTGTTATTAAAGGTCAGAAGCCATGTTTGTTAGATAAATTCCAGGATGTAATCAAATGTTTTAACTGATTAAGAAAGATAGGCCGCAGAGTGGACCCAGATATCAGTCATGAAATTTACCAAAATAAAATTCAGACTGTGATCCTCAAAATCCAGATTGCTTATGCCGAACAAGCATGAATACATGCAACATAAAATATGACAAAATAAATATTATTAGAATGCCATACAACGAACATTAGGCACTTGTTCACCGGGCACAGACTGCAAATAATAATAATAAATATGCAACTACGTGCGTAAAGCTATACCTTAGCAGCTGAATCATGATACCAGAACCGTGAGAAATCCTGGCTCATATTTAAACCTGGATCCCAGAGGCGTAGAATGAAAGTATAACGAAATTCTTACTCCAGTCCTAGAAGAAAATTTTATGCTGCAACTTAAACGCAGTGTTCTTGGACAAGAAAGAAAGAGCAAATAATATAGCACATAACACAAATGTCAACACGCCTATACCCGGCAATGGATGAGAACTTGTGTGTGATCGGATCATTGCCCTTTCTCAAAATATCAACCCATAACAGGTAAATTAAAGACACCAACAGGACATCCATAGCTGATGGGTTTAATTCCAAGGTTCACACCCATGCTTACCGACCATAATCATTAAAATCAAAGACAATAAGCTGATACCACATCTCCCACTCAGTCATGAAAATTTATCATGATATTCTCTTAAAACATTAATTAAAGTTGGTCGGCGGTGCGCCAATGAAAAAAAAGAGACGAGAGGTTGCAGAAGACAACTTCGCAACTTAAATTAAGCGCTCAGTGTAGCACCAGAACTCCTGCGGCACTCGTTTAGCATGTCCAAATAAAACTGGCACTTGCTGATGTCACTACCATAACTGTTGATGCACTGCACCCAAATAAGACAGGAGGAGGAAAAGCTTTAGCTTTGACAACTCTATCACTACAGGTATATGCATGTAATAGCAAATTAATCCAAAGAAATCACGATGCAAAAATATGCCACTTAAACGTGAGATGTTATCCTTTCACGATATTAAACAAGGTAAGAAATGATAGCACATAATAACACAAGTTGTAGACAGCACCAGCTTTGATAAAAGGCTGACAGAAAGGATTCTATTCAGCACAAATCCAGCGTAAGAAGTGAACGGGCATCCTACTCTAGTTCATTAGCACAGGGACCGTCTACTTCCTTTCAATTATGTATTTAGCAAGCGGGCAAAGGGGAAAAAGGGAAGGAGAGAAAGGAAGAAGAAAAAGGGCATACATCTTGGAAGGCCTTTGAATGAGTGCTGCATGCATCAGCTCCAACAGCATTGCTCACTGGGGCGGCGGCGGCAGCAGCAGGGGCTTGAGTGACCACAGTTTCATGTTGAATGGTACGGGACCCACAACAGCATCCACAACCCTATGACCAACACTACTGCCTACACCCCATGCCATGCCTGTAAAGGGACAGAGAGATTAACAGATAAACCAAAGATTCAAAGTTGAAATACAATAATAAGGAAGCTAAAGCTTACCTTCAGCAATAGTGGACCCAATTCCTCCAAGGACAGATCCACCTCCTCCCTGAAGAGGAGCCGGTGGTGGAGCCTGATGTACTGTAACAACAGAATTAAGAAATCAGTGACTATCATCAGGAGCTAAGACATGTCACAAAAAAAGGAAAAGAATTAAGATCAGTTTGGATTAATAACAGAATCCCATAAATGTCCAGTTATTTCCAAAGACCACAGGATAAATGACAAGAAACTGGGAAAGAAAGTTCATTATCTTTCGAGTATTTTTCTCAGAACATCAAATAGATATCCAAAAGTTTGAAATAATAAACAAATAGTCCATCCTCTGATCCCCTCAATACAAAATGATCCATTTTACTCCTAAATTTCCATAAGCCTCTTTGGCAGTGCCTTTATGAACGCAGATGTAAAGGAATGGGCTCAGATCGATGTGAAAGGCACAATGGCAATGACTTTAATCACCATAAAATGCCAGGAGAATTAAGACAACTAGAAAGCTAAGTTGCTTAACCTCAGTAAAAATGAGATCATTACGAACCAAAGTTGTTATAGCTGGCTTATGGGAAAGATGATTCTTTATGTAATTAGAACTAGCTGAAATTGCAGATTGCAGAGTAGCACCATCACGGAAACAATTCATTTAGACTAGGGACACATGATCCATGAAAGATTCAAGAAAATAAAATTAGTTGATTTTTCTGGTCCAATTTAACAATTAAAACAGATCAGATGATGAATAATATGCTGGCAAAAAATGTAAAAGCTTTGGTTTAAAGGTGACACGAAGCTTTATATTAAGATATATAATCAAAGCAATGGAAGCAAATCATTTATCCTTTCAGGAACAACTAAATTAATCATAATAGGGGAAAGCCAAGTATTACCTGGTTGAGGTGGGTTTCTCACTGTAGCAGAGCGTGGAGCAGCACGAGGGGCTGATCGTCCTATGAGGTCAATTCACACTTAGTAATGACTCATGGAACATGATAAACAACAGTTTGAACTTAAAACAAGATCAATTTATGCGACACAAAAAAGAATTATTTAACAAAATCTCCAAAAGATTAATCACATTTTCTTCATCAAGCAATTGGTGTAAATTTTTGAAATAAGAGAAGAATTGCATGAATGTATGTGCTCTATTGTGCATGTGCGAGGACGGATGCATGTGCCACATGTATGTTGTGGTAAGAAATATGAAAAGTACCGAGGATAGGCAACCTAATGGATTCCAACAAGCAAATGCATTAATAACCAATATAGTTATGCTATGGAATGCATATGGATGCTAAGCAAGCATGTTTCATACCTTTCCAAGCTAACTGCTTGGGATGCATGCCTTTTACGTGTCCCTCTTAAGGCACTACCATATTACAGTTATTTAGTTATTTATTTATTTTGAGAATGGAGAGAGGAGAAAGTCAGGATGAAATTTGGTAAGGCTGGATTCAAACCCATATCTGTGGTATCAACACCCAGTAACTTTTACCAACTGAGCCTGTTGACACCCTCTAATGCAGGACACTCATAAATTAAATACTTGGCTTGCCACTCATTATGCAGCACAAAGCTATGGATCTGGCATACACGATTATTCTGTCAAGAAAGAAAAAGAAGGAAAGAAGAAGAAGAAGTAAACAGCTTACATGGGAGTCCATGATTCAACGAAAACTTACACATCGAAACCAACATGTTGAGAAGCGATTAAAAAGAAAAAAATAAATTAAAATAAATTAAAATCATTACTAGCCAAACAACCATTCTAATGGAAAAGGGAGCCTCTGCCATGGTTGTTCCTCAAAAAACTCCCACAACGAACATTATTCTTTGTTCTTTAAGTTATAGATCTTCAAATATATCCTCCACCATCAACATTAAAGAATGAGATTTATCTGTTATCCTCCGACAGCCACACATTATTCATCAGGTCCTTGTGCACTCTTACAACAAGTATCATATGATTAATATCATCAGATCACAGATCTCCCAACACAATGAGATGAGACTGCAACCCATTCCGTCACACTAGGATATTAGCAATATCCTCCTCTCCTTAACCCTCTCACAAGCAGGTACTTAATTATTATTATCCAAAACGTCCTTACCTCATACACTGAATATTCAACAACACTAAAGAACAAAAATTTAAGCCCTTTTAAAGAGACTAAGGCCAAGTATAGGAGGGAGAGGATTCAATTCTCTGCTAGAAACAAGCTGACAATCATTATGATGGTTGGCAGATCATCTCACTACATTATCTTCCACCCAAGCATTGATTTCTTTAGGAGGTTTATCACTATCCTTTACACCCCAAGCACAGCTCCTTATTCAAGCTTCATTAGAAGAGCTAGACAGCAAAGCCCAATCTAGCTCAAACATGTTCTTGCTTATATGATGCACAGATCAATGTCTTTAAAAAATGGGAGAAGTTGTTAAGATCCATAAAAATTTCTCGGACTAGCTTAAAACTGTAACGGCTAAGCCAGCTAATATAGCCAATCCATAAAAGAGAATAAACTAATTCATGCTTCGAGTTGTGTAATTTAAACCAAATTCACATCTTTATAATGCCTTTCTATATGTAAGTGGACCATACAGCTTGAGCACTACATAAATCCTTGAGAACGCTGCATGGGAACTCTAAACCAGCCCTCTCTCCATTTCACAAGTGAGGAGAAAGAAGAGCAACCACATTAATCACTCAAAAAGACAAGAACCCAGCAGCGGAGCTCATTAGCCACATTAGCTCAACCAGAGAACAATTAACCACCGCCTCTTTAAAGGTCTTCCATTGCATCGTAGATGCCCATAGATATTGTTCAACACATTGCCCGGAAGAATAGAAAAATATAATTTAAACAACCAAAACCTCCCTTTAGGAATTGAATGAAATATAGATGAGTACAGGGTTGAAAAAGGAATCTTGGTAATTTAACAAAAAAAAGAAGAAGAGAATCATGGTAATTGATGCTAAGCTATTCGACGGTGTGCCAATCATAAAATAATTCATATACCAACATATTTTCATCCAAAGATTGAGTTTTGTTTGTTTTTTTTTTTTTTCTTCTGTAGTCTTTTCTGATACTGGGCATAAATCGATTAAATCCGCATAGATGCCCATCAAATCATTATCAAAAGGGAAGAAACTGCACCGTATTAATTACAAATCCCTGTGAGGGTCGGTCTACAAAGAGATCAAAAGATGACAACTACAGAAGAAAACAAACAGAGAAAAGAGGCATTGGAGATGGGAGACGTACCAGCAGAGCTTCGGCGAGGCATGATGGCGAATGGAAACTGAACAAAAGAGACGAAGACGAAACCCTAGAAACCGCAGCGAGGAAATTGGAGCCGGTTCGGGGAGATAGACGTGTATTTATAGACGACGATCGCAGCAGGGGAGGCGGGAGTTTCCGTTTCTGATCGTCGAATTCCGCTTTATTACGTGGAATATCCGAGAGGCATCGGAATATAAGATATGGACGAGAGACATCAGCCTTCTGATTGTGATCGGACGATCACTTCGGGAGGTAGGCGACCAGGCGAACGTGGCCTTGTCGTGGCCCCATGGACGTTGGTCTTGCCCAAGAAGTTTCCAGCGCCGCCTCTGGTGGTCTCAATCTAGAAGTTTGAAAGCCTATCCGGCTTAATTACCAAAAAAATAAAACAAAATAAAATAAAATAAAAAACTATACGGCTAAGAAGATATGTAGTAAAATTAATCAAATGAAATGAAGTTTCCAAATGTTTGCTGATAGAGTGAAAAAAAAATTGAAGCCATTTTTAATCTCTCTCTTTTTGATATTTGCACCTGCCAAAATATTTTTCAAGATAATAATGTTTATTTATGCTCTCCTCTTATTAGAAAATATATCATTGTGCATACATTTTGGTTGTTGGGGGGATAATATTTTACTACTGACTAACCGGTCTCCTAACTCATTTGTAATATAAACCATACTTGTTTAATTAAAACTTTGGCTAAAACAATTCATGTGAAACAATAATTAAAGGATGGGTGTGAGTCGATCCTCTCTGACTCTCACCATATGAATATGTCCAGCTCCTTAGCTTTGTATCCATATGAGTGATAATTTGACTTCGTAGGCTTAAACAACGTTCCATAAATACCTTAAAGATGTGTTCGGTAGAAGGCAGTTAGACTCTCAAATAAAAATGAAAAATGAGTGACTCATGATACACCCTAAAATGGATCGTCCATCATAGCACTGACAATCGAGTGATAACCCAATAGTCCTTGATAAAGGCTAGTGGAGCAACTACCTGACCTTTGTCATCTGGTCTTTCACAATTGTACCAGAGAAATTCCACTCCCTCCTCTACTAAACAAGATTCATGATATCAATAACCTCTAGATGTATGTGTCGTTATTAACTAACAATCAGAGTACGTCTCCATAGCTATTACTCTCTGACAGACGGCGCACGTCCTCGAAGACGATAGGTATACACCTTCATCTATAAAATCTTTCCTCCAGATCCTCTAAGTACAGGAACACCTATTTCGCATGCCTTTTTTTAGAGACGAACTCCATACATATTGGAATCCGGCTCTTTCATAGAACTCTGAGTTCACCATTCTCTACTTTCCACTGTCCATTCTCCATCATCGATCTTCTATACTTCGTACTCAACATCATCTCCCATCTTCATCTATAGCTCAAATCTTTTCTATTTGCTTCCATGGGAGATTGACTTAGGCATCAGATGGTTTACAATCGAAACCCCCAATATGAGGACTTTCCATCTTTGGTGATTTTATAAGATCAGCTCGAAAGATTGATCGAGAATCCGAAACTAGCGCCTAGCTCCAAAGATCTTGATCAACTGTCCTGCGACCGCCACTCTTTTCCAACTCTAACTCAACAGCCTAAGCCAGCTCAATTTCTCGACAGCAACAACCCCTGTTCCAGATATTTGGTTGAAGAGATTCATATTTCCATTTCAGTTGTCCCACTCTCATTTCAATTCCAATTTCAATGGGAATAGGAATGCTCAATCCTCCAAAATCCAACCTCCACTCTCTCATAATATTTAAAGCCTATTCTGATTCTTATCTTAATTCCAGTCACAAACTAAACACGTTGAGGAATATGATCATTCCAATCTATTTCGATTCTGATTCCAATTCCAATCACAAATCAAACATTACCCTAAATGAATACTAATGACTAAATTTTTCATACTAAGCATGTTCTCATTGATAAGGATGATAGATGGAGAATGGAGAACTCTATGGTGCTAGTGATGATATCATCATTGTATATTGTAGTTTTAGAGGACTCAATGAAGTTGTTGATTTAGTTGGTAGAATACATCAAAGTAACACAGTTGAATATGCGTTTGGTTTGGGAGCATAAGGGAGGCCATTCTCTTGCACTAAATAGTTGGCCAATAAAGGATAAATAATTGCTCCGACAAAAGGAAGGGAAGTAGAATCATTCAAGGTCCAAATCTAAATCTATACAAATACATTAAGAAAAACCAACGCTCTTCCGAAGTGACAAGCGTCGCAAATCTGTTACACCACGTGTCCATAATAAGGAATGCCACGTGTTCTGCATCTAATGGTGCAGGCAGCCTGCTTTGTGGCTGGGCTACTTATATAAAAAAATAATGAACAAAAAATATGATAGATCTACTGGTGGATTGAATTCACATTGCGGCTGGACTACAATCATTTAAAAAAATAATTTAAAAAAATATGGTGGTTTTACATCAGTTTATCTGGCATTAAAAAAAAGAAAAAAAATAATGTGCTTTGCATGTGTTTCCTTGGCGACAAAACCTTCCATAGACATTAATTGTAAGATAGGACTCGATTTGAATAGAATAATCTCCGGATAGTCTTTTCTGACTGATTTAGAAGGAATGATGGTCCGAAAATATTGGATAAGATTTGGATAGGAACTCAACCTGCTGGCATCTCTGATCAATGGAGGGGACTATTCAATTAGAGAAGCAGAAAGTACGATGCAATAGAGGATAGTCGATGAAGGAGGATGGGGTTATAAATATCCCTCTCTCGGTATTAGCCAGCATGCATGAGTGGAAAGCAGAACTTTTAGGTGAGTTCTTTCACTATGGGTGAAATTCTTTTGCATTATTTTTTTGCTTTGAACTCATCAGACTGTATGAGGTGGTTGCTGCAGGTGTGTTGCAGCCATCCCTTCACTATACTTCATCATCTGAGAAAAGAGGAGGGTCGGTCCAGATCAAGGTATGGTCCATTAGCCCTTTCACCATCAAAGCTATGGGGAGTTGCTACATCCTATGGTAGCCTTCTCCTCCTATACTGCATCATATGGAAGACACTATAAGAAAATAGTGATTTTACGACCAATTTTATGATCGAATTTTCGGTTGAAATTTGTGATCGATTTGCCATCGAAATTTTTTGCGATCAATTATTCAAAAAAATTAATATAGCGATAAAAAATATCGATTGCAAAATCGATTATAAATTAAATTTATGATCGATTTTACGATTGATAATTAAAAAATTAATATAGCAATCAAAAAATTGATTGCAAAATCGATCGCAAAATTAAAATTTTGCGATCGATTTTGCAATCGAAAAGCTGAATATAAAAAAAATTATAAAATACTAATTTTTTATAGATTTGCAACCATAAATTCGATT
>KE505040.1:22148-37189 GCA_000441515.1 Elaeis oleifera | reverse complement strand
AAAGAAAGAAAGAAAGAAAGCTCCGGTGGAGGAGTGATGGAATGATGAATACTAATAGAAATGGAGGCGGAATGAATGAAGGATGGGGGAATGGGGGAGGCGGGGGGTTGCCGTTTTAAAGAGGAAGGGGTAGTGTGGAAGTGGCCACGTTTCACGGCTTAATTTACGCACGGCGCCACCCATGGGTTCGCACCCATCGTATAGTTTGGTTCGGTTTGCCGGAAATACCCCTCCGACGGGTTTTTTTCCTTTTTTTTTTTTTTTTTTCTTTGTTTGTTTGTTTCCACTCTGTTTCGCGGGTGGTGGCCGTGCTTGCTTTTTGCCTGCGTGCCAGACAGTGGTTCAGCCACCGACGCCGTACTGGGGGCGTTTTGGAAAGGAGAACCGAAGGCTCAAAAGTGGGTGTTGACACGTAGAAGACGGGGATATTATTGGAATGTGAGAGTAATTTTGTTTCTTGTAATTTTTAAGTATCGGACTTGGGTGGATCCCGCCAGCTTTAGTTTTGATGGATGATGTGGCGCTGGCCGATTGGTTGGGTTTGGACTTGATGTGCTGGCGTTTGTTCCTTAAGAGAGAGAAGAATCGTTTCTCTGAGGTCAAGGGATGCCTGCCATTGCCAGCTCATTTGTTTATGGAGTCAATTCTCGTGTTGATTGGATTAAAGTCCTCAAAACAGAGGATGGGAAAGAGTTAATAAAGGGAGGACAAGGGTTTTAACTGATTGGTACACTGTCTTGGAATAGGATTTACTGCAGGGTTTGGACAGAGTCTAATTTTAGTTGCTAGAATTAGATGGCCAGAATTCTCATCTTTAATTGTTCAAAACCAATAAAAGACCTGCCCCAGTATGTGACAAAGCCACCTAGCAGAAATCCACACCGGAATGTAAAGAGAAAGTGCCGAATTACCGAAATGTACAACAGGTTTCTAATTCTCCTTTTATTCAAGTCAGATATAAATCATCATCATCGATGTACCGCATTCAGGTTCACATACAATTGCACAAATATGATTATATAAAATAAAATCTATCTTTATATGAGCACGAAATTTATATGATTATATAAAATAAATGGAAGTAGTCATACAGAAACAAGATTTACTAAATCGTCATAAAGAAGAAATCAAGGTAATGGACATCTTGTTTATTTGATTAATTATTTTTTTATTTTTTTATTGTTTTGGCGGTTTGGTGATCTCATGTTACATTTTGGTCGTGGAAGAAAAGATCATTATTTATTCTGTCTTAAGTACAGGTTTGATACACATTTGTTTAATTGGGATTCATATTTGACTTCGTGAGCACTAAAATATGAGCGACAAACAGACATGGATTATACCAATAAAAACAGACATGGATAGGATATACTGGACTTCTGCGTGTTCCATTTACAGCCCTATAGCTCTTGAATGCCCAACGATTAGTTGTACGTAAAGGAAGAATCGACTCGGGAGATAAAATGGGGAGATAGAAAACAAGAAAAAAGAAAAAATAATAAAACAAAACAAAACCACTCATTTGCAGACGGCAGACTTGACAGCCTGTGCCTTTTGTCTCAAAACAGTTGAGATGCTCATAAAATATCCTGGTTATATAAAAGTTAAATCAGAGTCCTTGCATGATATAATGTTTTTTTTACCTCTTTTGTTGAGTAAAAAATGATTGCTGATTTAATGGCAACAATATTATCCATTTTTCTAATCTGCAGCTGTATTCTTTCTTCGAAAAATAAAATCGCCTATTTATTTTTTATATCTTACCAAATAGATAAAAGATTCGTGTACCTTGTCTTTCGCCCATCATTTTTTTTTGTCTCATCCATCCAACCCTCCGACCAAACATTAGGGAATAATTCAAATCCAAAGATGGGTAACGAGGAGGCTTGCCCGTGGAGCATAGAGAAATCTTTTATTTTAAGCTATTTAGAATATACTTGACTTAGAATGATATGACTGTCAGTATCTAAACAAAATAATAATAATAATATGAAAAACGAGCATTGACAAAATATAATTCAATCTACTATTTTGATCTATATTTAATTCATCATAAATAATTTAATTATATTAAATAAATTCAAATCTATTTTATTTAAATTGTTTAATATTTATGTTGGATTTGAATTTTAGATATTTGATCAATTTAACATGTTTAATATTTAAATCTGATTATATTAAATAATATATTTAACTCATTTAATTTATTGAAGATCTATTTAATCTATTTAAAATCTGTTAACATGTTTCTAATTCATTTAATCTGATTTGTTTAATTTATTTAACCTGTTAAAAATTTATTTAATCTATTTAATTCGTTTAATTTAATTTAATCTGTTTAATAAATAAATTAAATAGATCGAATTGAATTATTTATTTAATAAATAATTTAAATTTAAATTTTAATTTTATAATGAATAGATCGGATTTAGATCGATAATTTTTTGATCCACACGATGTTGATTCAATCTATATTCAGTTAGATCTGTGGATCAGCGAACCCAACGGCACAAAGAGCCATCAGGGGACGTATGTTTTTCTGGATGGGCGTGGAGGGCTCAGATGGGACCGGAGGGGAGGAGCATTAAGAATGACATGGTGGCTGCGTCACCAAATGGGCTATGTGCACCATCGCTGTGCTCCGCGCTACTCGCGAGATGTGATCGGGTCCCGGAATCTTCCGGGACGCTGGTACCCGCAAAATTTGAACTCATGGGTTGGGATGAGATGGGGAATTTCCAATGACTTCGGTTGTAGAAAAAAGATTTGTTGCCTTGCTGCACTTAATTCTGAATGGTAATTTACCAAAATAGTAATTTTGGGTTGTAGAAGATCTGTTTCCGGACTCTTTCAGACCATGGGTTGGGGATCAGAAAGAGAAACAGGCCACCTCATACTGCCACAGCTAGAGGTGTAGGGTAGGGTAGGGCAGGGCAGGCCAAACAGCACTGACTTTAGTTACTACTTTGCTGATCACCACTGATCGAATTTGAAGTTTACTACTTTAGTTTACATCTTCTTCTCCTTCTTCTTCTTCTTCTTCTTCTTCTTTCTTTCTTTTCTTTCTTTTTTTTTTTTTTAATCTACATAAGCCACTACCATTCTTCTCATGTTTTATTTATAAATATCTGATTATTAAATAAATACTGGATGGCTACGTGCCTCCCTTAGGCCTCAAAAAAAAAATTGAGATTCTTGATCCAAGGGCATCTCTCTTTCTTTTTTTTTCTTATAATATATATATATATATCTTTCAGTTTTGGGCTAAGCTACTGAGATCCTATTTCCAAACACTGCCCTTGGACGGCACTAGGATGCTGCTTGGAGAGTGCATAATATAAGATTACCTAGCTAAGCACCCAAAACTATATGAATAGGATAAATAATGTCATCCATATTTTGACATGAATGTTGCGGGTGCCACGTTCAAAACTTCAAGCGGTTGGAATCTTGTGCATGAATCACAAAGCAGCCACAAAGTAATAGGCTGTCATGCATGGCGTCCCATGGAAAGCTATGTACCTACCTTGTCCCACTACTTAAAACTCGGCCAGAGTTCTAATGGGAGACACAGATGCTGTCTGGGCTAAAGTTGGTAACCGAGGAGAAATTATTGCCTGGACCACATTCAGATAGATCAGCATAAATCTTGGAGCACATGCACGGTGGATAATGCGCAATCAGAAATTTATGAAATACAAAGATTAATGTGGTGTGTTATCCACCGTAGGATTTGGGCTGCCTATTTAGGCATAGTGTAGGCAATAATTTTTCGTACCCATTTAATGGAACACGCAAGCCATGCTCTTACATGGAGGACTATACCAATAGAATCATGTATTTTTGCACCATATCCTCACATTAAAAAAAAAAAAAAACTGGATATTTGCATGATTTATACTTAATATTTGTTTGCCTAATTTTCTTTAAAACTATTTGATCTAAATTTTAGAATCATTTTCAAAATTTACGCAGGTGATCTTTAAAATTTTTGCAACGTGTGTTACGTAACAGTACGAGTGTGGGAGAGAATATAGAGGTGGATAAACTAGTGCGACGGAGGCTGATAACATTTGCAGGCGGTGACAAAGTCCCATTCTTGAAAAGAGGAGAACAACTATCAAAGTTCCAAATAATTCAACTTCCTTCTACGTAATTTCTTTCTCTCTTTTACTGATGTGTGTATCAATAGAAATGTGTTGGCAAGTAAGAATATCAAATAATGGAGTGTTCCGTTCCCTTTGGCCATGTAACAAAAGAGGATGCTTTAAAGCAATACGGAGCCTGAACGTAATAGTATATATTTCCAGGATTATCTGAATCTTTCATCTTAAGATGTTGACATTTTTTTTGCAGGAACCCAACTATATGCCTATAAACACTAGCCAACTGCTGGGGTGGTTGGCTCGTTTTATTGTAGCCATCTTTTTTTAAGCTTTCCATTTTCCTTCCCTTTTTTTCTCCAACGCTATGTTCGGGGATATCTCCAAGTGTGATAATAAAGTTTATTTACCAAAAAAAAAAAGTGTGATAATAAAGTTAGCTTCTTTGCCTTTAGCTTTCCTCGCCGTGCATTAGTTGGTTTCTCTTCTTGTCCAAATACAAGATAAGCGTGGGGTCCCAACCTTTGCGTGCTTATATGTGGAAGCCAAACCATTGTCCGTTACTTATTCGAAGCTTTTTTTTTTTTTTTGATTGATTGATTTGAGTTTATGATGAGCAGTATACCCAATCAGATGGAGAAACTTGTTCCGGGATTTTGGCCTCTAACGTCTCCCTATGTTTCGTGTGATGTTGCTTAAAAGCACTGGTTCCCTATTGTTTCAACAAAGTTTTATTGGAGATATGTGTAGACACCCCTATTGTTGCCTAGACGAAAGTTTTTGCCGAACAAAAAGCAACTTATTCCTTAAACTTCGGATGAACATCCACAATTCGTGCACTATGCTGGCAGCTGTTATATGCATGCTGGGAGAAAGCTAAATTGTTGATTTGGTATGAAAATAGATGATCAAATTATATGAAATGATGAATTTAGGACATCTTAGATTGAAAAGAATTGAACTTTAGAATAAAAATAGAAATGAACGACGCTCCCTCCAATCTTTTAATTGGAACGAGTTACATTTCTATTTCAAGTACAATCCCAGCTCTCTTTTTTAATATTGGAATCCCGTTCGACCATATTTATTTTTAAAAATATTTTTCAAAAAATATTTTTATTAATTAATTTTTAAAATATATTTATGTGTAATTGATTTTCTGATTCTAAATTCTATTCTAATCGCAAATTAAATATGTTGTTCCAAACCTCTAATTTTCTGACTGTGACCTATTAGTTCCAATCAGAAGAACCCTTGTGATCATTTATCGCTATTGTAAGGCATGGATGGTGTATGTGACGTTGATAAAATGATAACCAGGTGACAGAAGGACTGAGGAAGTATTAATGGTTGTGATCGGATGTAATAAAGCTTTTCTTCGTTATTTAGTCTTTCTTCCCCTTCCATCGTAATCTCTTTTACGTTGTGTACGCAGAGGATAAAATTTTTATAATCAATTCGATAATAAAAAAATTATAATCGAATCATCGTCACCTATCTTTCAATTCATGGATCACAAAATAAAATAAAATAAAATAAAATAAAAAAATATAAAAAAAAATTAGATAGCATCGAAACCGGAAGAAGAGAGGAGAGGGGCGGGACTGCTGTGGGGACGACACAGATGGCGGAGGCTGGAGTGTAGGCAATCGGAGCCGGGGTAAGGATGGGAGGCTGCGGCAAAGACGCATCGACGTCAGGGGGGGTCAGAGTGCAGACGATCGAAGATCGAGATGGACGCTGATGGGATGGAGGCAGAGGGCGGGTGCAGGCATCGGGACAGAGCCACCGAAGAAGGAGTTGGATACGAAGAAGAAAAATATCTTTTTTTTAGATGGGAGACATATGACAGACGATGACAGTTCGATCATAATTTTTTTCGTGATCAAACCGACTATAAAAATTTTATCTGCAACTAAATGGGTGTTTGCCGCCTCCCTTACTTTAATTTCAGCAAAGAAAAATACATTCTTGTTATTCTCTCCATTGGGCAATGGCTTAATCACTTGAGATGTATTTCATAAGAGAAAAGGTTTGCATAGCGCTCTTTAAAAATAGAAACTAAGCCATAAGAAATTCAGAACAATAGTTCAAGCTTCGTTGTTTACATTATAATAATAATAATACAGAAAAAGTGGGGAATGATTCATCTTAAAAGTTTAATCAAATTGCGGAGATGATGTAGAATAGTCCGGAAGTTTGGCGATAAAGGAGATGGCCAACTGCAGCATACATGAAAGGGATTATTATGGCATCTCTACCTAAAGACTGAGCACTACAACACACGACCGAATTGAGAATAATAATATAAAGTTATTGACCTGCTCCTTGAAAAAGAAGAAAAGTAAGATGGTTAATCTAAAAGAAAGTTGAAGTCCAATAGTTGTCTCAATTCATGTACCAAAGAGAAACGTAGACTCTGGAAATTCTCATGTCAGCTTACTTGAGAGAGGAGGCATGTGGAAGACTTGCAGGCATCGATGCGATGTAGGCAAACAAACTCAAACTCGAAAACTCTTCTTAAAACCAATTAGGATGACCCGTTCTGATTCCGACTCTTATAAAAAATCACTGTATTACTTTACAATTGCATTAGTTTATTAAACAACGGTGGTCATAGTGTGCTTTGCATCAGCTTAGTGTTGGATTCGTTTGTCGCCATACGTCTTTTTAAGAGACTTTTACAATTGCCAGCGCACGACACATAAAAGGGTTCTTCGATCTTCGTGGAATTGTAATTCATAAGATACCCTAAATTATTATTTCAAGCAAGGATTAGCCAAAGTTGCATGTAGCATCAAGAGAGGAACTTCTCCTGAATCCGTCGCTTTCATCTTAATATCAGATCTTGTGCCCAAGATTCAAATTGTACCTTCCACGTGAAAGAATGATTCTTTTCCTTCGCGGCATCGACAATTGAAATATGTAATAGCTACTTCAAAATCTACACAGATAGATAGAAGAAAGAAGAAAGAGATTTGAGTACTTTGAAACCAATCCGAGATATGATCCAACAGTTGATGTCGGAAAAAAAAGATCAACAAATGATGCAGCCTAAACCCTTACTCTCATGCAAGTGCCTGCACATTTTCATGCTTGCATATATGTAGAACATATATTTAGGCGAGCATGATATTAATACGTCAACCAATCTAGATTGCTCGTGCATCCCCCAAGACGAGCAGTTTTCCTGGAAATGCGGTGTCTAGGCCGCCACGAAGAACATCATGTTAAAACAATACATGAAGTTCTGGGTTGAAAGAGACGTTGTCTGTCCATAAAGTAAGATATGGTTAGCCCAACAACTACACCATCTCATGTGATAAGAATATTTTGTACACCGTAGGTGGTGCAGAACCACATGCACCACCACGATGATTGACTTATGTACGGAATCGAAAGAAGAAAAACAAATTTTTGCATTCCTTGCTTCGACCCTGCATATGAGCCAATCACCGCGGGCGGTGCGTGCGGTTCTGCACCACTCGCGGTGCACAAGAAATTTCTCCTCATGTGACTGTTTGATTAAGAAAAAATTTTTTTTTACGCACCGCATTTTGATCCTGCACACGAGCCAATCATCGTGGACAGTGCGCGTGTTCTGCACCGCATGCGGTGCATAAAAATTTCTCCTCATGTGACTGCTTGATTAAGAGTAAGTCTCAAGAAGAACTTGGATGCTAGCATGGGTGTGATTTGGACAGAAGCCCATTCAGAAAGCTCTTCCTAAAACAATGCGCGAAATATCGGATTGGAGGAGAATTCCATGTTTCTCTAGAGACTAACACAAGATGTGGTTAGCCCAACCACCACTCACTCTCACATGCCAGCTTTATTGGGAGATGAAGCTGACAGACGAGATAGAACAATGCGTGTGATGGGTTCGGGTCATACCTTTCATTCTTACCTTTTTTTTTTTTTTTTTCCATGATGTGCACTGTTGGATCGCACAATAGCCACCGCAAGGAGATTGTTCGGAGTACTTCAAGATCTGTATGAGGCATGATCCAAGGGTTAATGTTGCGAAAAAAGATAATTCACTCTTTAAAGATACAACCCAACCCATGTGTGACGTGGACGAGATAGCGCAATTGAGAACACTGTCATGAAGCAAACTATTTGCTTAAGGTTGAAGACTTGGACTGGAACAAAGAGGACGTATACACCACAAAGAACAAACAAAGAGGTCGTGATGTAACTCGGATTCGCTTTTTCTCCTACTCGAGGTGCAATCTAACAACACCTTGCGCTTTTCTAACCACCACATTATTGCTCTGTCAACAGTATGCCATCAGACAGCACATCAAGCACACCCCTTGACCTGTTCTACCAACCACATTAAGACTTCACATTTTAAACAACCCTAGCTATCATCCTCACTACCATAATTTCAAAGTTCCCAGCACAATTGCTAGCGGGTAGCAGCCTCCTTGATGTCTCAACATCAATGGTGGATCAGCAACAGTGCAGTCCTACGTAGCAGTATTTGTCTTGTTGCTCTTGTACGTCAACACATGTTCACCAATATTCCAATCTTTAAAACACTTGTTGTTAGGATTTCATACTTCATATACAATTTTCCTGGCATATATGTCCAGGCTGGATGTTAGAGGGATGTCTTCATTGGTGAACTTCTCCTTCTTAAGTTGTAATCAGGTGAACCTCGTGACACCACGAGCCAAAAAAACACACTCTTAGCAAAGTCATCAGATCTCTACTCAGCTGTCTGCCTCTATGATCAGTTTCATTGGTCTTCCATTAACAGAATCTCAAAGGAGAAGTTGGCATCTCATCCATCTATTAAAAATATACAGGGGTCTCCATTTCTCCAGTCTACAGAACCAGCTACTGTTTACCGATGTTTAAAATGAGAAATATGACACAACACTTATGAGGATAATAGCCCTTGCTGGTGATTATAGGCAAGAAAAACCTGACCCAGAGAGCTGAGTACTTTAAAAGGATTGGAACTAGTTCAGACGGAGTTGATCTCTATGAACCTTCGTCCCAAACCTTCAAAAGAATAAAGATCTGTGCAATGAACTGTCTGAACAAAGAATCAGTCTCTGTTTATCAACCTAGAAGCTTTTCTTGAATCATGGATTCCTAAATTTGCTATTTCTGAGGATCCTGCATCCCATGGCTATGATATTTAGTAGATGAAGTCTCAGAATCATAGATAATCAACAGCATTGTGGCACAGACACAGAGATGTCAAGCATTTGGGGATTCATAGGAGTTTCATCAATAATTAAAGTCTTCTACCAAAAGTAAATAAGATGGTTGATCTTGAGATCGACTGATAGCAATCCTGCCTCTTACCAATTGCTGTCTAAATATATTTAGACCTACAGCATGGATTTAGTCATTTCACATAACCATTCACACTTTGCACTTATTACATGTTTATTGAAAGGTAGAAGAGATAACAAGGATGATTTGTGGTTTGAAAACAGACCTAAGGCCATCATGAAACTCATCTCTACATAAGCAAGCAATGAAGATCCATTTCTGAGAAAAACAAATGGAAAGGAGATGTAGCAAATACTGGATACATTTCAAGCCCTTTTAAAAGAATCTGGATGCCAGTGCACAGGCTTAGCTAGAAAGAATCCCAAATGGACCAAAAACTAGTTTCTCTTAAATGAAGCATTAGAATGTCATAGTTGGTCTAGGTTTCTATGTTACATATTTCTTATTTACTACTGAGTTGTACCATGGGCAGGCAATTTCTTCGAATGATTCCTCTCCAAACAATACTTCTTAATTAGCCAGCCCACAGAGTGAAATATCAAAACTTAACCATTCCATCTCACATTTGGAATTTACAAGCTATCGTAGAGATCACTGGGCTGATCCAACTAGGTGGAGATTTCCACAGTTTTTTCACTCCTGCTCCTTTGTGTGGATTTGGGGGAAAGTTTGCCATTAGGAATTGATTTTGAAGTTGATTTTGACCTTTTTTAATGGGTTTTGTGCCAATTCATAATAGAACTCAAGCTCTTAAGAACCTCTCTTTTTTGTTTTTTTCTGATGTAAAAAGCTCTTAATAACCTATATCGGATTTCATTCAGTTCTTTGCTCACTTAAGATGGTTAAGTTTCACCATCAAGCAAATCTGTGATCTCCCACAGCTCAAGCATCAATTTTGTTTCTTTTATTTACACAAGCCTAAATTTTGTAGTTGGACTGGGTTTTTTTTGTTATGTAGTCTTTACTTTTAAATGTCATTATGTAATATACAGGAATATTAGGTTGGAGTTGAATTCAGAAAGAAATAAATGCAAAGAGAAGCCAGATATTCATCAAATACACTAGCAATTTTAGGTGTTCAGGCTGTAACATAAACAAGAAGATCTCACCTGCAACTGAAACATTAAGAGACTCGATGGCATCTGCATAGGAAAGCTTACTAGCTCGCAGGCTTGCACAGTTTGCTCGGAGAGGCCATGCCCCTCATGGCCTAACACCAGGCAGAGAAGCAGGCTTGCCAATGCATCTGCAAGTTCTCAAGATAGAGAAGACATTTGGTCTGATCCGTTACTAATATTCACAGGATTGCCACCTAACATCTTCATTTTAATTGGTTTCAAAGCCTTGTGATGAAACAATTACCAGAAATAACAGGGAGTGGAAAGGAAGCTCCTTGGACTGCTCCGAGGGCTTTCTCATTTGAAGGATCCCAGCAACCAGGAAGCAGCAAGACGGCATCCTGTTGATGGTTGGGGTAAATCAGTTGTTGCAAAGAGTGGAGTTAGTGCACGCTAAATCAAAGATCTATGATAGACAAATGCTGATGACGCATGCTTTTGAAGAATAATAGACATATGCAGAAATCTGTAAACCTTCTACTCTGGATGATTTCAATGAACTGCAGTAACTCTCTTGGAAAACAAACTGCAATTCATAAAAGATTTTTAATTTGGTCTGTCTTTTCTGGACAAGTGGAGGCACTCATAATATTTGACCGTATTCTTTTGTATTAGCCAGTTTATCAAGTCACTGAAAAGTCACAATGACTTTTGAAGCGTCCAAATTGTCAAAGAAGTTTCTGTCAAAGAATTTCATTACTGCAATTTTCTCTGGATCAAATGAATTTTCCCAATAAATTTGAAGAAAACATGAAACAATGGTTGGTAAAGAACTAAAGAATCTTCAGTAAGCAATCACAATAGAATGGCGGGGGGAACAACATTTGCCATTACAACAGAGAATTGGAACATACCCATTTGAAAGCCACAGCCACTCTTATTAGTGTGCCAAGATTACCAGGGTCCTGCACTAGACAATTGCAATTAGTTAGCACAACATATGCTTGATTTTAAAATGAGAATAATAATGTAAAACAGATAGATGTCCTCAGTTGCAGACACTACAATATTGACCATAATCAAGAAATAGATCCTTGAATTCTCTTGCAACCACATGAAGAATGAAACATGCCAAATTAATACTTGTGGTTGTCACATGGAGCATCTAGAATGAAATTTATCTACTGTAACCATCATTAAATGGATTAATTGCAAAGGGAATAGAAACCACAGTAAAACTGAATAATATAAAACACAGACTTTCTTTCTGGTTGCTGGTTATGGTTAAAAAATATCTTATATAAACACCTAAAAGGATGCGCCATTATATTGATGCTGGAGCTCAATTCCCCTGAACCTTGAAAAACAAGTTCAAGAGCAAGCAAAATTCATCATAAATTTGAACAAAATGACAAGCAGGTTAACCATAATGATTGGCTACCATAAACAAGAATATATGTTATCGTCAACACATATCAAATGAAGAAGGAAAAGGAGGAGGTGAGGGATAATTCGTGTATGTGTGTATGAGACAGAGAGAGAGAGAGAGCACAAGAGTTCACGCTGAGTTGGATGGGGATTGTAATATATTTAGAGACTCGAGACATGTTTAAAAGCACCAACACATTATCAATCAGGTCAAATGACCAACAAATCTGAATGCCAGCTTACCTTCGAAACAATTAATAAAAATTAATAAGATCAAAAAGGCAAATAACTATATAATGCATCTTCCAAGGATGAGCTTGAGTGAAATGCATAGCCAATTAGACATATTATTGTTTCCCCAAGAAAAAGTTCTTTCAAAAATGAAATACTTTGCTTTAAGATATGGAGTTTCATTCCTCATAGAGCACAAATCAGAAGGGAATTGTTTAGTTTGTATGACAAGGCAATTGCCTAAAAGGAAGTAGGTTTCAAAAACTGCAGCACATCTAGGTTAAAAGAAAGGATTGTTTACTGAATCTACAGGTTCTGTTCAGTCAATCTCTACTCTTTTGTCTTGCTTGGAGAGCAAAATTCATTGGTAATCTAGGGCATAAAGCCCTTCCTCATGCCTTTTCTGACTTCTGTTATTCCTATCCCCACTCATCCCCTTCCTCAGCTTTTCAATCCCTCCGTGACACAACAAAGAGGCTCCTCATAGGAAAAATCTCTTCATGCTTTTACAGGCTTGACTTAAGGTACAACTATATGACTCTTGCTTGGTTTTCATCTCGTGTTAAAGGTGAGCAAAGTCCCTAGGTTCAGGATTTTTGAAAATGATGCATGCTCTCAATTAAGAAAAAAATTAGTTGCTACATTACTAGTTAAGTTTTTACTATGATTCTATCCTCTTTTTTCATTTTGTTTCTTTTATTCTCGGGACTCATTTGGTTCATGGGAAGTGGAGTGAGGAAAAGGTAATTCCTAGAAAGTGGAGAGAATTCCTCTTATTTAGTTGAAATTTTAAAAGTAGAGAAAATGAAAAAAGCTTTTTCTATGGGAAGGCACTTCCTATGTTTCATGGAAAGTGAAAATCCATGGGGGAGAAGGGTTTCGAAATATCCCATGGAATGAAAATTGATAACCTTTTTTCTTTCTAAAATATCCTTTTAAGATCCAAAATTGAAATTCTACAAAATACCAGTGGATGGTTAAGATGAAATACTGAATAGCGATATTTCCTAATATTCATATCAATATAACATTATATTTATATTAATACAAATACTATAATATTTATAATATATTAATATTATTTCAATATCAATATCAATATTATATTAAATATTATATTTATATGTATATTGATAATTATTAGATTAAATATTAATATATATTAGTATTATATTAATATAATAAATTCTTATAATCTAATATTATATTTATATTAATATAAATATTATATTATGATTTATATAAAGTTTGGGAGCAAAAAGGTATAATGTTACATCTATTAAGGATATAATAGATATTTATATAGTTTTTCAAAAAATAGATACTTAACTAAATATAAGTAACTCTTTAATAAGTGGCCCGTCAAATATACCAAAATATATATCTAAAAAGTTACTTTTTGGAAAGAAAAATTCTCTCCCAAACCAAATAGAGTCCCCAGGGTGGGGGGATTGGATAGGTGGACCACAAGCAGTCCTGTTTACACTCCTTTGCCCTTTGGTGATCTTGATTTATAATAGCTCTGCCAAGACCGTCTTGTCTAGGCCTTCGCTTTTACAGTTTACTCATTCATGCTCTCTAGGAAATGAAGAGACATGTTTCTCCCCGCATTCCTCTTGCAAAAAGCCAAAAAAAGATGCTCTGTTTTCCTTCTCCTTCAAAACTATAACCCAGGGCTCTTTCTTTTTATGATTTAAGCCCTTACCTTTCCAACAAGCAAACAAAAAAGAATCAATAGGATTCATCATCCGTCAACTTATGTAAACACTAATTCTCTCTGGAAGAAAATTTATGAAGCCCAGGAACTTCATACATATAAATTATCACGCGGTTAGAAACTTCAGCGAACTCCCTGAAGGATAAAATAAAAGGACAAGAATTACCCACGAACAAGAAAATTCATAACAAAATGCACCATTTCGAGAGCTTTAGCGAACCAACAGCTGTTAAAATCCGATTCCTCAATTAAAATCCAAAGAAAGGATTGGAAATTCGAAAGAAAACCGTCAACGAGGAAAGGATAAATGCGGCACGGTGGGCTACGTACAGGATGGGGGCGAGGCCGGCGACGAAGACCGAGCCATAGGAGCGGCGGGAGGAGCTGAGCCGGAGCTTCATGCAGTGCTTCGCAAGGAATCGGAACCGCTCGTTATCTCGTTGGGCGACCGCAGGGACAAGGGCAGCGTCACAGCACCGCCGTCTAATCGTCCTCGTGCTCCTCCGCCATCGCATACGGCGGTGCGTTTGTCGACGGAGGGGCCGGAGAAGAGTACAAGGCGGGAGCTCGTCATCGCCGTCATCTCCCTCACTGTTGGGTGGATGTGGGCATCATGTTCCAAGGTTTTTCCAGTATCACGCGATACAGCAGAAACAAAAAAAAATAAATAAAAAAAAAATAATACAAAATATGTGGATCAGTCACAAAAAGATTCGTCTTCACGGAACATGTAAACTGAAAAAAAAAATTTTACAGGAGAAGATCTCACCCTCAACCCTTATACATCCAATTCTCTATCACTAGAAGTTGCCCTCACAAAGCTCTCTCTCTTTTGAAATCCTCTCTGAACCCCTGAAGTGTCTGGCGACTGCTGTCCAGGAGCCTTCTGTTCTTTCTCTCTCAGCGCTCCCGCCTCTCTCTTCTCCTGATTCCGTACGGGCCTCGTACGGCGAGAAAACAAACCCCACACCTTTCTGTTCACGCACAGGTCTCTTTTAAAGGCTTAAAACCCAATTAAATTAGGTTCAAGACTCCTTAATCAATCCAATCAACCTTCTCAACCGTCGGATCCAGAATCAGATCAACCCACGCCCTCCGATCGCGACCGGTCCATGAAATAGTATCGTGGACCGTGCGAAACGCGTGGAAAACGCCCATGCAGTCCACAGGCCCAGCCGTGGACCGCCCGGTCCACGGTGGACCGATGCAAAGAGGCCAGCAGGCCCGCATGGGCCTGGCCGGCCTGCGCGC
>KE505040.1:9154-20637 GCA_000441515.1 Elaeis oleifera | reverse complement strand
CCGAGCTCCATTCCAAGTGATCTTGGTCTCGTTGGACTCCGTTTTTCGCCGCAAACCTTGCTGTGGGCTGAATCTCGAGGCATCAAATCCTAACACTCACAAAAGAAGGTCACGGGAATATGCGAGCACCAGGGGTGATAATGGATCTGCATCCGAGTTTACCTGAGTACGTAGGAAAATTTGAATCTGTATTTATAGATATGGTTATGAGCGTGGATAAATAACTACCGAACGATGCCTGAGTATCTAAATTTATTTATAATATTATTTAATTTTATATAATATTTATATATTTTTTTAAAAATAAGTGATCATATTAACATAATATATTATCTACTTAATAATATTTTTGATTATATAATTATAAAATTAATTATTTAATTTATATCTATATTTTTATTATAATTTATATAATATTTATATATATTAAATAAATAATATAGATATGAATATATTAACCCCGATCTGTCAACCTTAATGGGCATGATGACCAAATATTACTGATTTACGGAGAGGGGCAGGTGAACATATAAAATATTAAGTAGTATCGTGAATGAATGTTGCTATTGAGACTTTTGCAAGCTGAATTCGTTTTTGCCTTTTCTGGAATCACACACTGCAATGTCAAGATCAAAAAGCGAACTATTTGGGTGACTAATTTATGGCAACAAAGTCTTCACGCCAGGTAAATTTTTCTCGTGTCGCGATGAAAAAAACGCTAGGTCACATCATATTCTCCACGTCGCGAGCCATAAAATAATTTTCCAATAGTGCACAAGTACGCACAAAGAATGAATTTGGCTTTCTGAGTGACAAATGAAAATGATTTCATCTTTTCTCGAAAAAAAAAAAAAAGAAGATGCTTTCATCTTGCTCAAATTGATGCAAACATCAGTACAAAAAGAGGAGTCGATTGGATAGCCCAACATTAGTAGAGAACTTTAATCGCAGTATGTTTTCTTTTTTATTTTAAATGATGGTGTAAAAGCCAACATTGTTGCATGGACGATGATATTTGATTTTGCACTAATTGTTCTTTTTGTTCTTCCTAATAGGTGTTGGATAGACAATTGTCAATACAATTTTCACCATTATTCACCAGCTATATGACCTACATGTTCAAATCTCTGCAAACTAGAAGAAAAAAATAGTCAGTCATACTTGTATGTGGTTCCAGCCAGGTGGGGATACGAAGCTAGATGGTAGACCCATCATAAGTTTGTGTTAGACCAAACTACTTTATGATCCGTTGAACCAAATTTATCTACATCTCTGAAAGTTAACCATCAGCCAGTCTCTAAATCCAGCATGTCTTATATCAAAAAAAAAATCAGCCAAGTCTTGCAGGCTTGGAAGCAGAAAACAAAATAATGTATCAGCAAGTTTGAGAGAAAATAGCCAACATGAGCGCCAGCCAATTCAACCTATAAATTCAGAATAAGCCTTGTTCTCAAGGATATCAACCCGACAGACGAAAAGAAAATCACCAGGACAAACATGAATTATTGGTTGCAGTCAAGCTTTGCAACTAGTAATTAAGAACTCAAGAGAGAGAGTACGGTCGCGTAACTTTGCATCTATTGTGTCACTGATCCAAGAAGGAAAACAAAACCAGAAAATGCTTTCATATTTACAGCGCAAGTCTTTTAGAAAGTACATAGTGCATTCCAGTGACGATGCATAAAACGGGAGGTATACGCTTTTTATTATCTCTGCGATGTGGGCATTGCCAGTGACACCCCCTGGCTTGGTGAATCCTTCCACTGTTGAGTCACCGTTTTGATCTGAGTGTAGAACTGCACGCCTGCCTTGCCTGTCGATTTGACCATATATGCAAGCATGAACTTGTTAGAGATGCTAGATGTCCAACTACTTCCGAAAAAACGGTAGATTAACATCTAAATCACATGTGCATCAGGAAGTGGTCCTACCATAAAAATTTAGATCTCCAGCAAAAGAAGCCTTGGATCCAGTGAAGGAGAAGAATGGCAGTGGCACTGGAATCGGCACATTAATGCCAACCTTCACATATACAATTCCTCATGTAAGAAATTGCAAATGCTAAAGATAACTTCTCACGGTAACAAACAAGACAAGCACTTACAAAATACTTTAAGGACAAGTCGTAAGCAGCTTTATACAGTAGCATGTTACACAATGTTAATGCAATCCTTTAATAGTTTTGCCCTTCTTGGCTTCTCGCATCAAAAAACAAAAAAGAAGAAGAAGAAGAAGAAGAAGAAGGAAAAGAAGAGTTCCTTCAACCTATGAAGCAACGCTCAAAAATCTCCATACTTGAAACTATTATGTGAATATCTAGCATTTTTTTATCAGTTTTCGACTTTCTGGAAAGGTTTGCTTTAGCTGTTCTCTACAATGGCATTCCAATGTTTGTCTAGCACAGCTTACCTGGCCAGCCTCAATATCATTCTGAAATTTTCTTGCAGAAACACCCGACGTAGTAAATACAGAAGCTCCATTCCCATACCTGAGTTATCAAGGTCGAATGGATTTGTTAATAAAACCAACATAATCACAAGTATCTTTTTTTTTTCTTATTTTTCTCAGGGGGTGTGGGTGGGGTGTTTGGGGAGATGGAAGATTACTTGTTGCTATTAACAATATGGATAGCCTCTTGTAGACTCTCAGCCTGTTGATAGAATAAGATCAGAAATTACAAATATGGAAAAGGTTTAAAGCACACAATGTTGGGCATACCTGCATCAGAAGGAGAACCGGTCCAAAAATTTCCTCCTGTTAATTTCCAGAAACATTACCATCAAATATTACTCACAATGATTAATAGCAGTGCAATGATGTCATATCATACTTGGAAGAACATAGGGTCCAACTACTTGAAAGCCACCACAATATCAAGTACAGAATTTTCTAAACGCAGAGTTTGATGCATATTCATTACTATAAAATGAGAGAATGGTGTAATCTTTATACCTTATAACACTCCATATGACTTGTGACATCAGCCAGAAGGGTAGGACCGACAAAGTTCCCATCCACATACCTAGGAACCTACACATGACCCAAATGGCTGACATTAATATTGTACTTATGGAAGCAAATTGCTGATTCAACTTTTAGTTCCACAAATAAGTAGATGCAATACTACCAATAAACCAGCAACAATTACTAGTCCGTTGACCACTTCTCAAAGCCATAGTAAAAATACAATCTGCTCAGTTGCAGCATAATGGACCAATTGTATCACAAAATGCAAGAAAGAAAGTAGTTAGAATATCATTTATGAAATTCTATAGAAACAACAGATCTTCTTGTTCACCATATAGACATATTCCTTTTGATTCTTTTTTAATCGGTCAAGTCCTACGCCATTTACATCTGAAAAATTAAAGAGTCGTGCATCTTTCTATCTCATTCAGTTTATTGATAGTTATACAAGATTGACAATAGCAATAGACAGAAGAGAGCTAACATCTAAGCAAACCCTGGAATTACCTCATGATCCTTCTTAAGGTTAAAAATATCACCCGACAATTAAATGAGACTTCCTGCTACTCTCTTTCCATGATCTCATAGATCACAATATCTTAATGTCCATGCGGTTTCCAAATTTGTATGATTAAACCTTCAACAGTTGCAGCATCAATAGAATTAAACTAATCAATTAATCATGGAAAACAACATAAAAAGTTGAATATGCTACTGACAACAAAATTAAATGTTCAAAAGATCAGCATGCTGGGTCACAGTAGTTACCACAATGTCCCTGCCATCAAGCAAAACTCTAGCCCCACTTTCAATGCCACTTTGGATCAATCTGCAAATGCGGTCCTTTGCCTGTTGAACAGAAGCACATCAAAGGATAGAAGAATAAAAATGTCAAAAGAAATGAAAGGTCCATAAGAGCACCAAACATAAAGTAAATGTAGCACACAAGTGGCCAATCGAAGAATCACTCTGAGAACAATCCAAAGAACAAAGTACATAATAATAGTCTGCTATATAACCAAAATTCAGCAAAAATTTGATGGCTAGAAGAATATAATTCAAATAATATTAATCACATCATAACCACAGTAACAAGCCTTATCATAACAATATCGCAAACTTTCTCTAGAACCTTCTCATAATTCCATTCCAGTTATCTTAGCTCTTCTTCTGTTTCAAGGTTTTAAACACAGCCAAGCCACTCTTTATTTTTTTCAGGTCCTGCTTTGCGTCTGTCATATCCTGTTTTAATCTCTCCATTCAAAGCACAACACATAACATTCATACCACCATCTTCATGGTGCCTGTTTAATGTGTTCACATTCATTGCTGATTTATAATTCATCCACATTAACAGCCTTAACTTGTTTTATAGGCATCATTTTCCTCTCAAAAGAATGTCACAGTTACAATGATCCAAAAGCATATTCCACTCCATCCACCAACAGTAATTTCCAGCCAAAAAAAAATGCAAATCATGCTTCTCCTCTTCAGTAATTAGTGATTTAGACTTGAAACGACAAATTTTTAAACAACATAAGAATTCCAAAACGAGAGGCAGCACATTGTTGTTTACAACTCTGAGTTGTAACATGCTCTTTCTCCCTCACACAAAAAGGAAAGGATTTCCATAACATCCATGATTGGGCGAATGATCTACCCTCAATGTTGCCAGCAAGTCATCTCTAACTAAACAATTTCCTGTCAAATGACACAATCAGCATGGATCTGTAAATACGTTAATAGTTTTAGCAAATATATTTAATTGAAAGTGGCATTTATATTATGCAATGCTGGTAAAATGACATGGAAATTTTCTCAGGACAATAAGGCATCCTATCATAGCCATCAAATTTGTTGAAGCAGAACGTTTGGCTTCTATTTGCAATCTGTGGTTGAAATTAATCCAAGACTGAGGCAAATGAAAAGAGTCAAACAACTTCACAATTTCATAGAAAACTTATGTGATCCTTTGCCTGGCCCATGTATAAAGATATAGATGAGTCAATATAGACGAGATAGCTTGCTGTCAATTTCATAATTGCATAGTATCAATCCATGGCCAGACTTACTACATGACAACTTGTGAATAATTATCTATAATTCTATACATACGATAACAAGGTCAATGGTCTGATAAACCACACCTGTCTACTGATCACTGGACCAAGGTCTGTCCCAGGCTCAATTCCTGCATTTACTTTCAGTGCTTGGGCACGTTTAATAAGTTCGTCCTCCCTGGAAATATTAAAGCTAGTAAGAAGTGACATCTACAACTAATCAAACTCTAAATGCCTCAGCACATAGGACATATATAGACTTCTACCTTTATATTCAATACCTACATACATAAGAATGCAGCATAATTATGGCAAAACAAAACTTTTAATTGAATAAATTTTACCATGGTTTGAGCCTCCAACAAAACAGCAGTACTGAGTGCCATGCACCTTTGCCCTGCAGCACCAAAACCAGCAGCAACCAAGGCATCTAAAGTAGCATCCACGCTTGCATCAGGCATGATGATTGCATGGTTTTTTGCACCCATGTTTGACTGAAGAAAGGCAACTAATCAATAGCAAACATATCTAATACATGTGACAAGCACTAACTGAAAATGTTTAGGAGAAAAAATAATAGATCAAATTCTTTTCAGATAAGAAACCAGTTTACCTGAACACGTTTTCCCTTAGCAGCAGCTCTGGAATAGATATGCATCCCAGCCTATAAACAAAATCAAAAAAGTATGACAAGGATAAAAAACTTGGGATGTCAAGGATCATGCCCCTAAATCCACTTGCATTTATATCTTTAATGACCATCTAAACAACAGTAACAACATTTCCACCCTAATCCGGTTGACAATTTATCCCATGCAAAAGTAAATTAGGTCCAATGTCTACTATCATTAATTAAAATGTAGGCCAAGCAAATGGTTAACTTACTGTGTTAGAACCAACAAATGATATAGCCTTAATGTCTTCATCGTCGCAGATATTATTAACTACATCCTGTCCAGATTTAAGATATGTCAGAAGTTAAAGAATTAGCTCAGGATGGATAAACAACAAATTAACTTGGCTGGAAATATTCAAATGTCTTAAGAAGGAATGCCTAAGAAATCTCAACAGTAGTTGTATGAGTTGCAGAAGGTTCAGTTGATATACAAGAGTGGATAAACATACTACTCAAAGTACATGCGAAACAAAGCATAAATGTCATATTCCATGCAAATTAATTGCATTTGTTTAACATGACCAGGGGGAAATCTAACATAAGTGAATCTACACGCAACTCTGCAGAGATGGTGCTTCCCTGCTTTCCAGAGCCAGATGGGTATAATTCTGAAAGTAGACAAGTGCCAATAATAGAATGGCGACATTTGAGTTACAAATGTTAAAGTCTAAAAACTGTACTACAGTGAAAATATGGAAGTTGCTCAAGCAATCCTTACATTGGTACCATGAACAATATTTAAGACTCCATCGGGCAAACCAGCCTCCAGTGCTAGCTCTGCAAGCATCATGGCAGCCCCTGAAAGAAATAACACAATGATTTAACCTCATCTATCAGTTTCTGTTTAATTTCATTTTCTGGGTATCAGCTCAATTTTCATTCCCTTTTAAAAATATACGTATACATTTGTGCAAATAATTCACTAGCTTTTATGATAATTACAAATATATACAGATAACCCTTTATGACTTTCAATTCAAGATAACATATTCAACTTCTCTTTGCTTCGAAATGTGTAAAAAAATTTATGATGTTCCCACTCAGATTTGAAGCTAAAACTCAAGAACTATTGATGATGAACTTTAAACAGTGAATTACCATCAAATTCACAAATTCTGAATTTAGCTCCACCTATTTTCAGTCAGTGGATGTTAAATATGAACAAAAGTCCAACTTAAATGAGCATCTCACTTCTCGTTGACTTTGAACATGAGACTTCATATTATGAGTAGCAAGTCGAAGAAACCAGAACTTTTTTTTTTTGGTAGGAGCAACTGGAACTTTGCAGGACTGACTTTGATAGGAGATGATTGACCCTTGATGCAATCAATCAGCTCATGGAATGGATCCATTTTTTTTTTTCCTCTGTGGGTTGGGGGTGGATGGTAGAGGGTGGGGGGAGTACTTTAAAGAACACATGCAGCATAGAATAACAAATTGACTCACAAATTAAGCAATGGCAACTTCCAAATGAGAAGTGTACTGTCTGCTATCCATTAAAAATGTATAGTGCAGGGAGCAGATTCTGAATATCTTCATATAATTGGTGATGAAGATGAATGCTCATGATACAAAATGCGCATCAGAAGATACTCCAGCAAAATTCAACAGTTTGATCTTTCAAATGCACTGTAACAACATGTCATATGCATTCCCAGGTTATTTTCAGATTAACCCATGAATTATAATAGTTAGCCAACTTAACAGTTCCAAATTATTTCCATCTACTACTGCATATTTTATAGGCTTCCACCAGGGTAAGACAACTTTCTTCATGACTCATAGTTCTTCAGGAAAAGTAGGCAGTAGATCTGTAGTTTGAATGATGAGAACATCACACTGGTACTCACATTGACAAATCATGTGTCTCGGCTGTTATAGGACATGCTAGTTATGGTCATGGTGTTGTATGAATGTAGAGAGAAGGGGGGGGGGGGAGATCAGGCATGTGGCCAAAAATTTTTTGTGCATGTGCTAGGCATGCGAGTAGCCTGTGAATTCCATCCCACTGAATGACAACAATGGGTTCATGTCAGGGATAGAGCATGTGAGCATGGAAAAATGCAGAAGAAAGGTAATAATAATAAATAAACAAGTCCCTTCAATCATGTAAAACAAGATATTATGGGAATATTTGAAATTGTGAAGCCAACACTCCTAAGAGAGTATTACCTCTAAGCCTTGCACTTATACCAGTAGACGTCAATAAACAACGAATTTATTCAAAACAGTTCCTATCAATTTAATGATGGATGACACTTTTTTAAAGAATGCATACATACTACTTTTTTTTTTTTGTTAATCAGTTCATATTGGATACGCCCTTTAAATTTGGAAGAAATGTTTGGTTGGTTCAAAAGGTTCAGTTTAAAACCATAAGTTCAACTATAAGTTTTTCTTATAGTTTTTTGTTAACGGGTTCAGTTTTTCTTATTAAATTAAAAATATATATATATGTATAAGTTCAACTAAACAAACTGCAGCAAGGAGGGCAGTTATACAAGAGTGCGCTCAAGTTAACTCGTCTTGCAGGCCTTGTGTTGCCATCTATAATAGTACTTGTTTCTCTTGCTTAATGGTTATTAAGCTTTCAGCTCATGTGTGTAAAATAGGACATAATCATCTATCACACAAATATCCAAAAAATATTGGGCTGGTGTAAAATAAGACATAATCCTCTATGACAGAAGGCTGGAAATTAGTTCCCCTAAAATACAATTTTTTATAGATGCAACTCCATAGGTTTCTTCAGAATAAACCCTTTCTAGAGGGTTGCATGCAAAGATTCCATACTCTGAAAAATATTCACTGTGCCAGGCAAGTTCTTTATCGATAAAGTATTAATTCTTGGACCATTTTTTCTCAAATAAGTCAACAAGTTCTTTATTTTATCTTATACCAGCACTAAAATACCTAATCTATTGCATCACCAAAGTCTTTACCCCGGTACACGAGGGTCATTTTGTTTGAACCTAGCAGCTAGACAAGGGGGTCTTGATGCTTGACATGGCAGCTGATGAGGAGAGGGGCACACCTAGAACATGTCTCTGAACTGAAAGGGTTGCATATTTGTCCCCAGCTTTGGGGAGGGGGATATGCCCGCAGGCCCCCCAACCCCTGCCCTCCCTCCGGCCCTAAATGATTTCCCAGACCTCTAAAAGTTGGAACTAAAGTCTAAGATTAGATAAAATTTATTTTCTGGTTGTATAGTGGTCACATATGATACCCTTAAGAAGTATACGTGCAAAGTTACATAGGACTGGGTTATATTCATCTTTTATTCACTAACAACCTAATACTCTTGCTCTAATAATACACCAAGGAACTATTAATAACAGAATAGGATGGGTCACCTGGATCTTTCTCTGATGGCTTTAGAATGAAAGTGTTGCCACACGTAACTGCAAGAGGGAACATCTGCATACAATAATTGATATGAAAAAAATAATTATTTTATAAAGTAGATCCAAAGCCAAGGAGTTCAGCTTTCTTAAAGGAGATCTGAGATAACTATCTAGGTGTGCCTTGTTAAACAGATCTCACATGCTGCAGATTGATCGGTAAAATATGTACCGATGCATAGAACTCTTTTTTTTTAAAGAAAAAAGAAAAGAAAAGAAGAGGAAGGAAGAAAAGATACTTGAAAAGGGTCAAAGTAGGCATACCCATAATGGAATCATTGCAGGAAATTAAACGGACATATCCCTGCACACACGCCAAGAGGCTCCCTAATGCTATATGTATCAATACCCGTTGAAACATTGGAACGAATTCACCCATCTGAAGTGTGGCCATTCCACAAGCATGCTCCACCACCTCTGAAAGGGCAAAACCGCAAGAGTTATAGACTGACCTATCCTATTAACAATATCAACAAATTTGACCTACAACTTCAATGACTGAAATCTACGCTAAAATCCACAATTTCTAAACTGACCTAAACCACGGAAACATCACCCTGGGCATCCTTGAGCGTCTTCCCTTGTTCAGTGGTGATATTCACGGCAAGCTTATCCTGAGACAAGCACCATCAATGCACCCGAAGTCCCAGCATTAGAGAGATAAAACGAACTAAACCCTCGGTTATATAAGTCTACAACACTCTCACCATGTCCCTCCGGATGAGTTCTTGGAGCTTGAGCATGATGCGCTGCCGCGCGGTGACGGGTGTGTTCCTCCATTTTGGGAAAGCACTCTTCGCTGCATTCACTGCAGCTTTGAACTCCTCGTTGGTAGTTAGAGGAACCCTAGAGACCACTTCTTGGGTAGCCTACCATCGTCAACAGAAGTCAATCAATCAATCAATCAATACTATAAAATGGAACAACCGAACAATTACTCAGTGGCAGCATAGAAGGATTTCGGATCATACTGGGTTTAGGACATCAATCGAAGCTTCAGATTGGGATTCCAAGAATTCCCCCCCGATGAGATTCCGCAATCTTGACTGCCATTCGATATCAAATCATATATTTTTTTCCCAAAAAAAAAAAGGCTTTTACACATGAAGATTAGTAGAAAACCCCTAGAAATCGACTGGAGAACTGAATCCAACACTCACAGGAAGGGTCCCGTGACTCGGAGACGCTGCGGCGGATGTCGAGAGTCGGTGGATCGCGAAGGCGGCGGCCGGAGATCTCCATGGCCGGAGGGCAGCAGCTACAACAGTAGAAAGAAGGACGGATCTAGTTAGAGAAAAGAACTAGGGTTATGGTTCGGGGTGAAGAGGTGAGATCACTACCTCGGTGGAGCGAGGACCGAAGCATCTTTAGGAAGAAGAACACAGACAGACGACAATGGCTATAGGCGAGCTCTTTGGAGATGGGACAGAAGAGCTCGCTCGGTGTTTATCCTATATTTTTGCGATGTCAAACGGCGAATAGAATTTTTAATCCAATGTGTCCCTTTTGATGGGGCCCATAATATTGTGGACTGGACCCGTGCCAGTAGTTGATTGCCGCGTCATCAAAGCAGCATTTGCGGCTGTTTGGTTGGGAGAAATTTTTGTGCAGACTAAATCCACGAGAAATACTGTAGATTAAGTTTAAAACCAAGATTGATGGATGCTTGGAAATTGAGTTGTATTTTATTGATTATTCTATTAATTACAATCTCAAATCAACTTTCAGCCGTCCATCAATTCTGATCTTATTTTATCAATTTAGTATACATCATTTATTGTACATCCAGTCTACACAAGAATTTACCTTGAGCCGCATGATACTCAGACGTCGAATTACCAAAAAAGAATGTAACTAAAAGATGAAATGCACAAAAAAATATAACCAAATAAAAAATTATTAAAATAATAATAAAAAAAGTACCTATTGTAAGGAGACAATACCTTTAGTCCCATATCGATTGAGAGTCAAAGAAGGTTACAACTTATATAGGATTGAAATCTTCTCTTCCTTCATGAGGTATTTTTTACATAGGATAAAATCATACGGCACCTGCTATAAATCAAAACGGATAATACCTCACGAGCGCAAACACAGATATCGACCCATTCGTCGTGAGGAGTTCAAGTTCAAGAACCAAATGGGCAGATGTTTTGATAGCTTCCTCTTTCATTGCACCTAGAGGCATCGGAGTACATCTTGACTTGATCACAGAGAGGAGTGTTGGGATATACCGATTGACCCTGACGCCGACTAATCCTAACGCCGACTCACCGACGCTGACTCACCTACGGATCCCAACGCCGACCCATCCTCGAGATAGACCGACCGACTCCGCCCGTCTGACGACGGGCGACACCGACAATAACTACCGATGAT
>KE505039.1:586261-597878 GCA_000441515.1 Elaeis oleifera | reverse complement strand
CTCTCTCTCTCTCTCTCTCTCTCTTACTTTGTTGACATGCGAAAAGACAAGCCTTTTCTGGTAATATTGACACTGTCCCTTTTGCTGTTATGTTATAAGGGTGTGAAAATTGCATATGGCTCTTTGAACAAGAGCAAGCATTGGGCTTCAGTAGTGTCTCAACAAACATTCGGATGACAGTCATCAAGCTCAAATCCGGAGGGCTGTGGGTCCATGCACCTATCGCTCCAACTAAAGAATGCATTCAGGTTCTTGCTTTATCCAATTCTCTTCCTTCTTTTTATTCTTCTTCTTGTAATATTACTTGCTTGAAGTATCCATCACCAGAAAAACCAAGTTATCATCATCTGCTTAAGGGTTACTCATCAGCATAATAAACCTGTAGATGTTTGATTTAAATCCTTGAACATATGAAAGAAACTTGCAGGCCAGATGTATGCATACATGCCTGATTTTGTTGGTGACACTTTGATTACCTAATTTTTTTATAAATGGGTAGAAAATTTCTATATGTTCTTTTATAATTGCTCATTTTATTAATTCTTTCATTTTATCCCATATGTAATTCCAGCTCTTGAAGGAGTTGGATGCTCCTGTTGAACACATTGTCCTACCTACTTTTGCATATGAACATAAAATCTTTGTCGGGCCATTCTCAAGAAAGTTCCCACGAGCACAAATTTGGGTGGCCCTAGGCAATGGAGTTGGCCAATTAATTTGCCACTTGAGTTTTTTGGAATCTTCCGGGCCAAAGCTCTAAAAGATGAGGATATTTCAACACCATGGGCTGATGAGATTGAACAAAGGTTCTCAGCTCACCAGAAGTTGGTAAGGTTTTCATATTAACTTATAATTTCTTATCTGGATTTGCATTTCTCATCTTCGACCTCCTTGCCCCCTGATTTCCTTTTTTTTTTTTTGAATGAAGATTTCTCATTATTTCACAATGAAAATATATTTGGAAGATGAACAATTAGCATTCGTCCAAGTTTCTGTAGACGTTCTATTCTAAGCCTTCATCACTTAAAAACATTCAGAATATTGCAAACTTGCATGGGTTAGAGCTTTTTCAGCCTCCACTTGCCTGATTGAGAGGGTGATTCAGGCTTTAGATTCTAATCAGATGGTTTAATTTCTTACAGGGATTGGCCCTTATGTAGAGGTAGCATTTTACCATAAACGTTCACGAACGTTATTGGTAACAGATGCTGTCATTTTCGTTCCAAGGCAGCCACCAGAATGTATCAGCAAAGAATCATTGTTAGCATCTGCAAAGAATGGTTTAGCAGTGAAGATCCTCAGCAAAGGGAAGGAAGTTCCTGAGGAACCTGTTGTGGACAATAAGATAAATCGTCAAAAAGGTGAGTATGTTATTATATTGATTAACACCATCCCATTATAGTCTGTTCTTCATGTTCCTGATTATTTTTCTATGACCTTGGTTGTTTCTAAGAACATATGATGAAAAATTAGGTATGGTCAATCCAGTTTATATATCTTGCAGATGGCCCTTGGCAAGTCTAAGGTGTATATATCTATGATTCTTTTTTTGAGCAAATATATTTATGATTACGGATCACTAAATAAGAGAAATATCATAAATAGATGTGACTCTGTCTGTGAGAAACAAGAGATAAATTAACAAGAATATCAGGTAAATATGGGAACCATGTTTTTCGGGATTCCTGTTGGAATCTTGATTAGTTATTGTTTAGTAAGGAATCTTGATTATGACCTTAAATTAGTAAGGAACCTCTGACTAAGTTGGCTGAGAAAAACATTAACCCTACAATATTGAGATTTGTTCATATGAATGATGGCGTTATAACAATCATCAGTATAGATAATGAAATAAATTAAAGTAAGAGGCTTAGAAGAAACCAGTGTTCCTATTGTTTAGGGTTTCAAACTTAAAATTCTTATTGACAAGGTTCAAAGCTGATTGTGTTAACAAGAACTATACTAATTTAGACTTCTATTATATCTAATTAGAAAAGATTGATGCCACAGGATGCGACTCCTGCTTCGATAGGATGAATTGCCTGCCAAATTGGAACCAGCCATCGGATCATCAGCAGATCTGGATCCAAGTAATAAGAATATTAAGTATATCTTCACAAGTGTAATGGATCGTTGATCAGATGATCTGAGATGGCCTGTGGAACTGTTATATCAGCAAATGCCGGTGAATCTGTTACAGGTTCAGATTAATCAACTAAAGATCTAACTAGTGCTGGCCTAAGATCAACCATTGGATCGAGCTGAACATTGGAGGCAATGAAGTTCTATACCCTTTTTCAGTATCTGCAGTTGGATCACAAATTAGTGTCATGAAGATGCTGCTATAGTTGCTGGACTCATAAGGTTCCTGCAGCTCCACCCATTATTTAGTTTGAAGGACTGGATCACGAAGACCATTAATCTCAGATCCCCCTCCAGATCTGGATGATATCTGAAGGAAAGAAGCTTGATTTTTTTCTTCCAGATGGCATAGATAGATCTTAGACCAGATAGGCGGATCAGATGTAGCAGCTTTCACAATCTTTCACCAACGCATCTAGAATCCAGTTCTAGTGTTCTGGATTGAAGTGGCAGCTGTTCGCAGATCCACAATTGGATCTGAATGAAATCTGGAGGCAAAGGAGCCTGATGGATCTTCTTTAACAGGCTTGCGGTAAATTACCAACCAGACTTGTAATTAAAATTTTCCACATGTCGGAATTGACTGTTGTTGAGGAATGATCTACTCGCAGTTTAATTTTGTGAACCCCTGTAAAACCCAACATGCAAACATATTAAGATTGGTCTTCAACCCGAAATCGATTGAAAATTAAATAGTCCCTGTTGTAGCAAGGACTGTACATGAAAATCTTGTTTTTATAGCATAGCAACCTTCATGAGCTATAGGAGTCTGGAACTTTGACATGAGATCATGTGATTTGGGCTCAACACATTATCGAACCGTTTGCGTGGTTGATTGGCTTGCAGGCAACAGCAGAGCCAACTTGAAACTGAAATAATTTATTAGAGCCGGCCCTGCATTAGCCTGCATGGCTTGGCAAGAGACCCTCTCTGGTTTTTAGTACTTCATGACCCAAGCAAGGAGTGACAGCAAGAGAAAACAAGAAAATTTTGCCCGGTCATAGCCGTAGTGAGGCTTGAACATGCACACATGAGTGGATATTCCTTCTGCCCTGATGCCTGCATTGGTGGCTTGAGGAAAGAGAGAGGGTATCCTAGCTGAGGGCCAAAGGATTCTAAATGATACTAATTGATCCCATTGGCTAAATCTCTTCCATCATTGCTATCACAAAACTTGTGAAGCACTCCATGGTACCAGCTGGAGAAGTTCAACCGGGTCGGGTTGGCTCTTAAGGAAGACAATGGGATTTTTAGTAATGCCATCTGACAATGATACCCACTCCTGTAATAGTCCCAAACAGCCCTGTAGGATGAATGGTGCTGGCTTGCTGTTCCACCTCCCGTCATACACATCTAGAGTTATCACATATGGTGCCAAAATGCAAGGCTTCCATGAGTCTCCTTGAGCCTAAACAAGCTATGTAGTCTAAAATTGGTTCATAAGACAGTGATCCGACAGTAATCACCAAAAGAACTTATCAATTATACTAATATGTGTAGAATGTATACCCAACAATGATTTGTAAAACATTGACTTAAGACTTTCCAGGATATGGATTATGTTGGCATGACATTAAAATACTCAATATACTCCATTGTATGTGAGTTCATGATATAATGTTCTTGTATTCATTATTACGTGTGCATGTAGATCGAAATTTATGCCGATATTATCTACTGCTTTAGTTTACCCATTCTGCGTCTGCAAGACAGGTTTGGCTTGACAAACAATGTAAGGTCATTAAAGCTTTTTGACCGGATGTAGAGCTCATCTGAGCTTCATAAAATCATAGATCAGAGCTAGTTGGTGGAAGGTAGATAGTTTGATATTCTGGGAGGATGATCCACAAACTTTTGTTACTTGCAATGAGTCAAGATATTAAGATGCTAATAAAACTTTGTGTACCTAAATTCCTTGGAACTATCGCTAGGAGTTGTTTAATGTAAGAATTCATTTGAAGTTTTCCATAATTATCATAGCACTTGGGGAGAATTATAGAGCACTTTAGAGCCTATAGGTTTATTTTCTGTTCATCTCTAGTACATGCTAATTTTATCACTTTGTGTTACTTTCACAAATGACATGATTCAATTGTGATAAAGCTTGGCTGGATTCTTAGATATGATTGCTGATAGATAATGCTGCTGCTAGATCACCTGCATCTATTTGTGATGCTGAAATGTACCATGGCATACTATGAATTAGAGATGATCTATTGATCTTTCTTTCATATTACTATCTTAGTGCACGATCTTGTGTTATGAAAGAACAATTGTTGTTCATATCGAACTTGAAGTTCCATTCTAAACATTTTTTTGTCCCAAACACACACACAAAACCAAAAAAAATTAGAAAAAAAAAAGAATTCTATACTGATGCTAAAGTTTCTGCATCAGCAACACCCAGACCAAAAAAAAATTGAAAAAAAAAAAAAAGAATTCTATACTGATGCTAAAGTTTCTGCATCAGCAACACCCAGAGTCAAAATACATTTAAAATTGAAAATAATTTATGCGGTGAGCGTGGATCGAACACACGACCTTCAGATCTTCAGTCTGACGCTCTCCCAACTGAGCTATCCCCGCATTACATTTATTTATTATACATCTTTCAATTATAAAGGCTGTGATCCTGCATTCTCTTCATTAAAAAGATTTCTGGTTGAGTCATCAGCCAGCTGATTTGAGAACACTGCGAGACTCCTGGAAGAAATCATCCTTATCGATGAAGTCACTCTATGTCAACCAGTGCATCTTTCTCTCTAGGACTCCGAACAGGTTATTTTGTGAACAAGAGGAATATTAAATTGAAGAAAAAACTGAGCTCCTTGTTGAAGAACTAATGTAAAATGAGCTTCTGTGTTTATCCTTCCAAATCTGAACCTTCTAGGTTGCATCTAAGTGCTAATTTCTTGATGTTCAAGGGTAGACCTTCTACAGTACTTTCTCGCAGGTCATACAAGGACTTTGTACAATAAATCTTTCCTACCATTATATTTGTCTTCATCCTTACAGGATGGGAAAGAATGGTTCTGCAAATCCTGTTTCTAGGCCCTTCAAATCTTCTGGAGCCCACTGCCAGCTTTGCTCAGATGTCACAGAAGTTGATTGTTTCTCCCATCGTGAAGACATTAGTTTTTAGCAAAGTTCCAGAAAAGGTGTGTATCATGATCCGTTGTAATCAAAAACATTTCTAATTTAAACTTCTATTCCTGCTTGTTTCATCCTTGTTCATTATTTCTTAAGTGTTTGTAGTTGAGATGCATGCCAATTGAAATGCTTATAGTGTCCTGTGGTGCATGCCTCTACTGAAAAATTGAAAAATCCAATTGTGGAGCATAGAAGGATAGCTGTCTGGTTTGATAAAATTCAAGTCCTGAGAAAGACGCTGCAGATTATAGTTGTCTTGAACTTTAAACAGGACCTGGATGGAGACTGATGGAATTCTATATCTCTCATTCATGCACCCATCGAACATTCATTTGCAGTATTTGTTGTACTATTTTCCAAGAGCTTGACCTTTATGATGTGGTCCCTTCTGAAATGAAGCAGGCCAACAATTATGATTTGCCATTGTTGGACCATCAGCAACCACACTTGTGTGCATGTGTTGTGTGCATTTAAGCGAGAGAGACCAACCAAGAGTTTTCACTTTCGGCCACAATAAAGGATAGCAGTTTAATAACCTCATCTCTTGCATAGCTTTTGCATCTTTTCATATATGCTGCTCCCTCAACATCACACGAATTAGATGTGTTAACTACGCATGACCTTTACAATTTTTTTAATTAGTCTGCATGTGAAGAAGCGTCGACACTTCTGTAGCAATGCCTTATGTCGATGAATCATATGCGCTTTACATTTACGAGATGCATTTATTGAAATTTTATAAATACTTTGTGTTTCTTGTCTCTTTTGACTCAAATGAGCATAGTATTTCCCGTATGATGGAAGAAACTCGGCGTTCATTATGTTTTATATGCACAATTTTCAGGTGAGGGATTGGGTTGATCGGATTGCTAAAGACTGGCCATTCAGGAGGATAATCCCAGCCCATTTTGCTGCTCCAATATATGCAAGCAGGTCAGACTTCTTGGCAGCATTTGGTTCCTTGATGAGCTCCTAGGTGAGCGCTTTGTCACAAGGCCTTCATTATCTCTCATCTTCGCATCCCTCATGAGGAGAGCAAGCAGTTACTTCCCCCCAGATGACATGAAGACCTTGTCATCGCTTGACGAATTCTTGGTGTCAGTTGGAGCTGTGAAGAAAACTGTTTCAGGAAGAAACGGTAGTAATACAAAGACTGTGTACATTCCATGTCTGTCCGCCATTCTGGAATAGATTACTGTACATATGGTCAGCCATACTCTTTATTTTGCTCTTATCAAAACCAAGAATGTCGACTCAAAGGGATGTAGTCTCTGGTCTCTTCTTTTTTTTTTTTTGGTCAATGTAATGTTGGATGATTTCTTTGTCACGGATAAAGTATGTCGTACCATACTAAACTGGGTGGTATGGGATGCACCATACTATACTAATTCGGTACCAGTATACGATTTGTAGGGAAGGTACACCGGCAGTTGGTACGCTGAGAACATGGCTAATGCTGCTGAAGTAAGATCAGCTGAGTAACGAATGAGAGAGCATTTGATGCCCAACAGGAGTTCTTACATGCAGCATTGTAATAGTATGGGCCATATACACACCCCTTATGGAGAACTAATATTCTTTTTACGGCATCTTTATCATTTGATGGATTTAGAGTCTGAGATTTTGTATAGTAAAGGTGAAAGTTCATTATTCAGACTCTTGCTAGCATTCCTTGGTATATGGTGAGGGAATGGGACTAGATGTTGGTGACATGGTGACACTATCAAAAAGAAATGTGGCATATATGGTGACTTGTCCGGTGCGTTAAATCAGATGGAAACATTTCATGGGCAGTCTCTTTTTCAAGTGTGATCAGATATCATGCTGCTCCTCACAAGAAATATATGGGATTTTTCTTAGGGAACAACACTTTGGTGTTATATATGCCACGAATGATAAGCATAGAAAGAGATGAGGATATTGATAGCATATTCCAACTTACTTCTCAGGTGCGTAATTTTCTAAGTGAATAGTGAATAATTTTTAAAGTGAGAAATATTAGCTGTTTCCATGGAAAAGAGAGATATTAGTTGTTCTAGAACTTCGCAATGTACTCACGACTATTTCGAATTTTTTGGCTTACAAGTCCGAACAATGGAAATAATCTTCTGGTGCATTTAGTTTGCGGTCAAAATTGGAATCAAAATATTTTGAAATGTGTATCAAAATGATCATTTTCTCTAGCGTATTTGGTTCGTAATTGGAATTAGAATCAAAATATGATTTCCACGCTAGAAGAGAGGTAGGATCGGATTCTAGATGATTGGGATAATTTTTATTCCTTTCTAAAATCAAAATGATAATAAAATTTCTTCCAACCAAATAGCTAGAATAGGACCGCTCATTCCTATTCCAATTCATGAGACCAAATCCACCCAAACAACCATGTCTTTGGATTATTGGAGATATTTGTGGCCGTACTATCTAAATGTAATTATTAATTAAATAGGCCTAGAGACTAGCTAGCATAGGTGATCATTATGTTATCTAGGTTGCATGTAATGAACCCTCAAACTAAGGTTTTTTTCCTGTCAAAAGGAGAGAATAATTAGTACATATGATATAATATTAGGGTCCTCAAAAAGTTCTCCACACTGTTTGATGTTTGCCGTGCTGTTGGCCGTTTCTTCTTATCTCTGAGAGTTGGTAAGGTGGACCTAGCTGCAGACCAAGCCTTTCAAGTACAGTAGCCACTCTTGGCTCTATTTTAACCAGTGCTAGATATGTGGCTGGTCAAGCATGAAAGATGCTTCCATATATCATTGCATGACCCACGCAATGCTGACCAATAGATCATCACACGCCACCACAGGAGAGAGCATGGGAGATCCATTGTGTCCATTACAAGCTACATTTTCTGGTTGTTGGATCATCCTCTCCACCTAATCTCCTCCTACCAGGATGGATAGGTTCACTTTCAGACGTCTCCCACCCCCACGAGAAGAGAGAGAGAGAGAATTTTTAGCTTTAGATAGTTCATCATGCTGCTTCCTCTTTCTTTTCTCTTTGTTTTTTTAAACCATCACCAAAAATGCTCAAAAATTCATCCAAGAAAAACAACCAATAAAATCAAAACAGTCACAACTTTCTTCCTCTTTTTTTTTGGGATCCCCGGGAGGCACTTTATGTTCTCTAGAGTTTAGAATAAATTGTTAAAAATTAGAGCATGCCAATTGAGCAGAATGTTCCAAAAATATTTGTTTAAAATTTATAGCAGGTGAGAACAATCTTTGGAATTTCTACGGCGTACGAGCAATGCTGTTATATTTGTAATCAAAAAATTTATCTATGGTTGAGAAGTAGCATGTTCAGAGCTATTAACATATACTCAATAAGTATTAGGGATGAAAATGGCGTAGATAATATCCATTCGAATCTATTTTTATATCCAAATCAATTTGGATATAAATAAAAATTTGAGGATCGATTAATATTCATATCGGTATCTATATTCATCAAAGATAAATAAATATAAATATGGATAGACAATTATCTGATGCGTATCTGAATATCCGAACATATCTATAATCCTATATAATTTTATATAGCACTTATTAATTTTTTAAAAAATACAACTATATAAACATACTATTAGCTTATTTTATTATCTATTTAGTAATATCTTTGATTCTATAATAATAAAATTTAATTATCCAACTTATATCTATAATTATATCCATACTTCCGATATCTGAATTATATCCGTATCCATTTAAATAAATATGGATATGAATCTTTGCGTCCAAATAATATTCATATCCATATTTGTATTCATTAGATAAAATAAATATGGATATCGATATATTGGTACTCGATTCGTATCCGATCCAATTTCAACTCTAATAAGTATATTTTATTTTTCTCAATTTACTGAGTATTTATATGTAGTTGCATTATAAATGATGCATATTCTTATCATAAAGGACTAAAATTACAAAGGTAGCAGTTAAAGGCCCTAGCCTTCCTATGGATATGGATGAACGATACTGTTGCGTTTCACCAAAAGCAGACGTAAATAAACATCAATAAGAGTTCTTAAGATTAAGCAAATCATTATATAAGCTCACTAATTTGTTAGATCAATTCATTAAATCTAGAAACATACGAAGCTCAAAAATATTCATGAATTTAACATTGGTTTATAGTGATGCATAATTACATTCTCAAATATGGTGATGCATCGTTAGGGATGTCTTTTTGCACGATAATGAAGCAAGCACTACGTATACCATCCTCATGCATCTATGCATTTAGGGGAACAAAAAAACTCATAAAAAGAGCCATTGCAATGCAAGTCCCCAGCAGCTTATATAAACTACACTTTTGTCAATTACCTTTATAACATATAAACAAGAGTATATATTTTGTGCCATATGACTCAAATCATGAAGATAGCCGTAAAAGATGTTCTATCCTTCAAAGGATCCTAAGAAACCTTGTATTTTAATAGGCTCATTATTAGAGCCCAAATCACTTTCTTATGGTAGCATAAACTTTGAACTTTGAAGCACACAAAGATTGAGTTCATCCATTGCCCCTATTTGAGACTTTATTGGTTTACACAATCAAAACACACCCTCATCTTTTCCTTGAAGCCACACATTAGCCCACATGACATGCATATAAAGCAAGATATTGGATGATGTATATTAAATTAACAACAAAACCATCACAAGGGATTAATGTTTGTGAAATAATTAAGTAGCCGACAATATCTTGATATCAAGTGGTACATTGGATCTTTGCCATCATCCTTAATTCTACTGCCACTGCCAATTAAAATTAGCACCTCCTAAGTCCTAACTTAACCGTAAATTAAATTAAGATTATAAATTAATAAAAGGAAGTCCCCAGAAGAATCTGGGACTTTCCATGAGGAAAAGAAATCTTAACCTGCCATTTGACCGGTCCTACTTTATCTGGCTTGCCAGCTCAGGAGACAAACGACCATCTGGCACGTGTAAACGTGGGGCACGTGTGAGTGGGTCGAATTCTCGAGTATGATGAGTTGTGGACCGCGTGGACCAACTAATTAATGTGGCTACCTGAGATCACGCAAATCGCGCTCTGTTTTTTTCTTGGTTTGTTTCCCGGACCGATATATTCCCAACGATATTTTGGACGAGTTGGGATTCCCGGTAATTCCGTTTTGAGTAAGCCGTTTCAGCGAGCAAATAATAATATAAAAATTTTGAAATATCCAACGAGATTATACCATAGAGGATATCAACCGTTTGGACTATGGCTTGGTTTATTTATTTGAGCAATTCATTCTTCCACACATATTTTTAACTTTATATTGACAAGTCTAAAGGTAATTTTGAAACAATTCACTTCCTTTACATTATTAATTGATTATTATAAACTTACAACCATCTTTTTGCTCTTTAATTCTATTGTCATGGAAAAACTAGAATCTATATTGAAAACAGAATCAATTTAGATTATAGAGTTAATTTCTCTATTTCAACTCTAATGTTCATTAGTGTTGAATTGACATGGCATCTAATAAGTGTTAATTGGTTGAAAAGGTTTTGTCCAAGAATGCTTGCATGTCTAACATGCCTTACCTAATGTTTTGATATTTTTTTTTTCATTCCTCTATTATCTTAATGTAATCAAATTTTGAATATTAACTGGCCCTAGTTGGTTTCTAAAGATTGGTTGGTAACTCTCTAGACAAAAATAATAAATAATTATTGTAAATTTTTAAATTGTTGAATATACATTTAAGATCTATGCACATGTTATGAAGTCAACTGCATACGATAAATAAAATTTACAAATATATTATTAATGGCATCAAAATATACATAATACACTTTAATACCTCTAAAAGATAACAATAATTTTGTTATTATATTTTTAAATATTAATAATTTATAATTATAAATTATTATGAAATAAAATTAATTTCAAATCGCTTGCATTAGTGCTAGTTGACTGATCTACTCAATTGATTGGCATCCAATTTTTATCTCAATACTTTTACATTCTCCAAAATTCAAAAAAATAAAAAATCATTAAAATAAACATACTACGTTGTGAATTTCAAATTAACCAAACTTTTGTTCCCTTTATCTTACATTGAAAAAAATATCTGTCATAGAATTATAGCAACATAAAGAATTTCTAATTTATCTTTTTCTGACGATATTTTTTTATTAAAACTTTTTTTGTCAAAATTTTATAATGAAAGAGATTTATGGATCGAGAAACACAAATTAATATATGCTACTTTAAAATAAATATTTTTATGTAAAAATACACATTTTTCCACGTGCGTTATATATATATATATATATATATATATATATATATATAT
>KE505039.1:566456-586241 GCA_000441515.1 Elaeis oleifera | reverse complement strand
ATATATATATATATATATATATATATTATTATTTATTATTATTTAACGGATCACGCAAGGTTGGATTGTTACGGTTGCAACCTTCACGCGGAAGAAGGATTCACCTTCCTTCGCACGAATCCACGTTAGATCGCCAACGCACGGATCTCTGAGCTCTCGAAAGAGTATGTGTCTTCAGCCTACACATATCTCAAACTGATCATTGCGTAATCCTACGGTGTGCGAAGGAAGGAGAGGCGCGAAAGGCACGCTAATTGGTTTGATGTCTCAGGTAAATCTTTCCAGATTCTGGGAGACGAACGAGAAGTTCCGCCGATATATCCGTTTCCTTCCCTTCCAATAATAGATAATCCCATTTCTATCTCCCGTCTCCGAGGCGGTGTGCCACCCTTTCTTCTCGCCTCCTTCCTCTCTCTCTCGCCATTCTCGCTATCGCTTTCGCTGTTCGATCACCTGCGGCAACAAACGCGGGGCACTCCCATGACACCCTCTTCGTCGCTCGTGCGATCTCTAGAAGGAGCGCTTGTTGTTCCCTCTCGATGGAGGAAGACTCCTTCCTCGCCTACTAGCGAGTGGTATTTCCCCCAAAGGTACGATCTTGATGCGTACTTGGTACATTATTTTTAACGGCCTTCCCTCAGAACGTCCATCTTTTCTTCCTTCCTTTATTTTCTTCTCCGGCGTTCTCTCTCTGTCTGTTTTCCTTTTTTTTTTCTTTTTTCCGGGCGGGATTCTTCATCTGTTTCAATTGTTTCTGTTATCTTTCATGGTTTTATAGATGAAGGACGGGTTTCGATCCATGACGGTCGAGAAAATGGACGAAAGTTTTGAACTTGACGGGCATATCTTGGGCTTAAACCGAACCAAATAGAGGTAACGTTCTGATTCTTGTATTTGAATGCTGATCATGTGATTCTTTTGGATCGTGGCGAGCAGAATTATAGAAAGTTCGGATCTTGATGGCTGTTGTTTTGAATAAAAATAGATGTAATTATTGTACCATAGAGAGGTGTTAATGATGTGTGATTGGTTGTGAAATTTATTGTTCCTTAAATTCAGCAGTTTGTTTGGATCAAGGAATTGATTAAATGTTTGTTTAAAAGGATAAATTTATTTCTGAGCAGATTGAATTATCCTTCAATGGGTTCATTATAAGGAAGTCGTTGAAGGGAAATTGCCGTGGTTTATTTTTTCTTATCTACATCATGTTATTCTCTCTCTCTCTCTCTCTCTCTGTTTTTTTTTCCAATACAAAAGTCCCTTCACCCACAAGTTTCTAATGGAAGTACTTGCAGAATTATGTGAAGTAGCTCGCTAGCTATTTCCATTCAATTATTCTGTGTTTTTTTTTAATCCATAATGTGGACAATACGGTAGTTTAAAAAGAAGAAGTGTATGAAGTGTTGCATTCTCATGTTAATATAGAGTAAACTAAATTTCATGATACTCTAGAATAAAAGGGCTAAATTTATGTCGAAGGAATATTTCAGATTTTGCAATTGTTTTAGATGCAGAAGATTGCAGAAAAAAAATTTTCAATGCTAACTTTGATGTATTCTTCTTCTTCCAAGTAGCTTTTGCTTTTTTTTCCTTCTAACTTCAGAGAAACTAAAGGAAGCAGAACCAGAAAAATGTAAAGACATGTATTAAGGTTTTAGATCCTTTTGCAGTAGTAGTACATATTTGAAAAACCTGAAGAACATTTTGGTGACTCTTTTTCCTGAAAAAGAGCTTGCACGGGTGGGAGCCTGGCCAAGAATGGAGTGAGGGTGGGATTGGAATGTCAAGAACAAAGGCTTTACCAACTAAACCAAATGGCACCCTCCTCAGATGGTTTCTTCCATCATGAGGGTGTATGGTATTGCAGAAGCATTTCGTAGACATTTTTAATAGTTGGTATTATCTTCAATTTTTTTCTCACATGTCTAACGTGTTACTGGTCTTATTAGTTTTAGGGTTCCTCAGCACTGAATAAGGTCATCTTTCTGTTTCCTGATTTTACTGCAGAAACTGATTCTTTACCATGCAATAATTTGATTTTTTTTTTTTAATTAACTCGAGGACAATTGGCTTGTGGACTTGGTGCTCTATAAAAATTCTTATGCTGTTCGATTAAAATGTTCTTTTAAACACGTTTCAGATTGTGACAATTTATGTAATGGAGTCTAAATAGATCATTGGCATTTCCTGTTCTTGTTTCTGTTATATATGATCTCTTAATTGTTCTTTCTATATGGTATAGTAGATTTGTAAGTCTTTATGGGATTGTAAATAAGTTCTGAAATTTTCTGCTGATTTGTTTCGGGAAGAAATGCAGTCCAGGAGCTGGAGCATCCACTGTAGTCTCCAACTTAGAACTTTCCAATAGGTCTATTCATAAGAACTCTTCAACTTTTCTTCACAGAGTTTGATTTCCATTAGAACTAGCTTTCATAAAATAACTAAGTGGAATAAGAAACAAACAGGAGCCTTAATCTAATGAGATACAAACAGCAACCTGATACATTATTAGTAACATTGTCCCTTCTGCTTGCTCAAGAAGTTTTCTTTCTAAATTATTGATATCATATGCTAGTATGTTACACTGACTCCATTAATTTAGATGATAATAGAGAGGGTAATCATTATTTCCATGCCAATTTTCATAAAAGCAGGTTCTATTGAATTTTCAATTATGACCTGGTGATCTGTGCTGCAAATGAAATTTTGGCTTGTTGAGAGTCTATACCTGTTAGAAATCAATTGTGTCAGTTAGTATGCTTCAAGTTTAGCTTTTCCCAGAAATATTGATGAGTCAGTCCTAAATTGCAAAGAGATCTTTGAGCTTTAGTGAATGCTCTAAAAGTCATGTATTTGCATAAAGCAACATAAAGAACTTAGTGACTATGCTTGTTTCCCTATTTCTCTAACTTTCATGATTCTTTCTATTTGGTTGCAGTACTGGGAACTTGCTCTGTGCTTACCTAGGTGTCCTGCAGAAGTGAAGATATTAGTACTTGTTCATACTAGTCATCTTTTATATTCTATGAGTGGAGAAGTGATGGAGAGAGGTAACATTTCAGTAACCCCTGAGGTGATTAAGCCTAGGAGTGGAGTAAGGAGAAATTCAACAAGAAAAGCAAGCACTGCCGCTTCACCATCTCTTTCAAACAGTGTTGAAAAACCTGTTCCTAATTACCTCAGAGCTTCGACCAGCTCCTGTCATGATTTCTGTAAATATGGAATTAAGCATGGTTTTGAAGCAAAGAAAGGGCTTCCAATACGTACCAAACTTCTTGGCAATAACAGGAAACCAGATGATGAACAAAATCAAGCAAAGGTTTTGACACCACAAGAGAGAAGGAAGAGACTGGAGCTCAAAGCCAAGCAAGGTCAAACAATATATGGAAGTACAGATAAAATTGTCATGCAGAAGGATCTGCCACCTGAGAAGGTAATTCAAATTTCAGATACATCCACGAATCAAGCAGAAGTATCCGGTGAAGAATCCTTAGGCATAAAGATGAAGTGCTCATCGCCCAACCTGACAACAGTTGCATCTCTTGGGCATAAACCCACAAATCTAGCTGAAGAATCATCCGAGGATGGATCTATAACCATCAAACTGGTGACACTATCAGACATCCAGAAAAGCAACACAGCTGATGAACATGATTTCCAGTCGAAGGATCATGTGAAGAATCTGCAAGGTTTATGCCCAATGCATCAGACAACCAGAAAGATATTGTGTCTGTTAAGAATATACCCGTCGCTCAGGTAGAAGAACCGAGCGTGGAGGATGTTAGCACGAAGCATGTGGTTTCATCACCAACTAAGACAGACATTGCATTCACTGAGCATGTGGCTAGCAGTCTAGTAGAAGAATCATCAGAAGAGCTTGAAAGCATACAATCACCAGTCCAGGAAAACATTGTGTCTGCAGATCATGCACCAACCAATCAAGCAGAAGGATTATCCATCCAGAAAAGCATTTCATCTGCTCAGAATACATCAGCCGATCAAGCCGCAAGATTATCTGAAGAACAAAGCCAGCTGAAGATTTTGAATGTGGGTCATAATAAAAGAGAGAGATGAACAAGCTGAAGACTGCCCAAAAGAAGGCTGAGGTCTCTGTTAAAGCTAAGGTCATAAAGCAGAAACAAACTGATGCATCTGTCAAGCAGACTGCATCACCTGTCATGGAAAATGTTAAGCTAACAAGTGCTGTGCAGAAGAGGCCATCGTTTGTTAAGAAAACCATTTCACCTTTGGCACACAGAATTATCAAGAAAAGTGCTCCATCAACTCCGCAGGCAGGTTCTGTGTCTGCTGAATCTGCAACGTCTTTGAAACAAAGGAACTACTTCTCCATCAATTTCTCCAGGAGGCCTAATTGGCCGAAGGAACCTGGAGAAGAAAGCTATTAAGAGTCCAGGCCAGTCAAAAATTGGAGAGGAGAAAGTTCTAAAACCACTGAAAACTTCTGTCTTGACCAAGTCTCCTGTTAATCAGGTTTCAATCATGAAGCTGAGGAAATACGGGAACATGAAGCCTTCTTCCCTGGTGAAGGCTGAAGCAAAAGCTGGTGAGGTGGACAACAGTGTTGAGAAAATCAAGGAGAAAACTGTGTGCACTGTTGAGCTGAAGTCAGGGAAGTTGGATCAGAAGATCATAAAGCGAAAACCCAGCAAACTTGGATCATATCCATCATTGCGGTCCTCATTATCAGCCTCATCATTAAGGTCTTCACCATCCGCATCTTCACATGACTCTGAGTCTACAGTAAGTGAAGTGAGTGTATCCACTTCGGTCAAAGAGGAAACTGAGAGGAGGAAAGCTGATGTTTCAAAGGGTAAAATAAGAGGACGCCAAGTACAACTGGAGGTGTTTGCTCTGAAGTTAAATCTACTAGACCATACAAGTTAAAATTTCAGAGCGGCAAGATAGTTAATCTCCAGTCTGAGGATAATGCTCCTAGAAAACTCAGATTCAGACCAGCAAAAGTGGTGAGTGAGAATCCAAATGGTAAAGAATTAGGGAGGAGAAACTATAGGAAGCAGAGAGCAACTTGTGCAGCAACCTCAAAAAGTCCCACTTCAGATGCTCGGACTGTTGTATTGAGGCATCAAGATGTGCAGGACAAGAAAGATACACAAGGTTTGCTCAATCATGTGATTGAAGAAACTGCAAGTAAGCTTGTGGAGACTAGGAAGAGCAAGGTGAAGGCCTTGGTGGGTGCTTTCGAAACCGTGATCTCTCTCCAAGAAACAAACTAGCTCCTGCTGTTGCAGTTCCATGATTACTTTGTGATGGTGGTTTTATGTGATACTTGTAGATTAGTGAGCTTGGATTTTACTGGTACGTGTGAATTTGGACGTGGACAGGCTTGTTTATGATTATAAATGGGTAACCGAAAAAGGTTCACAGGGTTTTGCATGTGTTGTTTGATGTTGGTCTTCTTGTCTGAGATTATCATTCTTTTTCTTCCCCCCATAAATACTAAATTGATTTCTCATGTACACTGCAAACAAGTTAAGAAGCTTGCAGATATGAGGTTGAGATTATCTGAATAAAATGCTTTCCCCATTTTGCTGTATTCTTTCTATTTCAGTAAGTTGTTTGGCACTTCAATGACCTTGACCTTTAATTGGAGGATGCAACTTCGGATCCATACTGAATTGGACACGTGCAAGGGCTTCTATATCTCCAAGACTTAAAAGTTTTGCAAGTTTTTTCTTCAGTTCATTAAATCAGTGAACATGAGATATTTGAAGCATTGTTGATTTTTGCAAGTAATGTTGTCACGCTTCAAATTAAAAATATGACATGGTCATGTTATTGAGGAATGTCGTCCATGATAACACGAAGTCAATTGTGAGGCTGAGCCTTACACTAAGGTAGCCCGGCCCATTGGCAAGATTAAATTAACCTAGTCTGGCAACATGAGATTTTTGATAGGAGTCTCTTTCCTCGATGACTCGGATAGAAGCCGGACATCTAAAAGGGCATTGAAAGCTAAGAACCCTAGCCACCACATCTATTTAAGAGCCTCCTTCTCCCTGCGAACCTCCATCATCAAAACTATCTTCCTTTCTCCCTCTTTCTTCCCTTCTCTCTTTCTTGTGTTGGCTACCTTTCACTGTGGCCCCGCAAAATGAAACCAGAGACCGTCAGAGCTGAAGGTAAACCGCGGCCTTCCTTCTTTGCTTCCTCTTCTCTATACGGCCATAAACCACCCTTGCTAGCCCAAACTTCGCCTGAAATCATCAAGATCTGCATCTTCTGATTTTTCAGCTCTTCTTATCCTTTTTTCTAGCCATTGTGCTGTCACCTCTTGATGCCGAACCCTTGTATGGACTCCTCAGTCTCCCTATGAACCTCCACCATAGAAAAAGGCTCCAATTCCTCTGTTTCTCGATCTTTTTTCTCATGATTTTCTCATCTATCGATCATTACCGCCAACTGATCATCGCTACCCACACCTCCTACCATGCCTCACCGCCCACAACCGAACATTCAATTATGCCATCGCACCCCATCGGATCACTAATCACCCCCCACTCTTCCCTACTTTGCCAAGAGGAAATAAAAGAATCAAAAAAGAGAAGAGGATAGAGAAAGAAGAAGAGATGTCTCTCTTGTTTCTTTCTTGACTATCTCTTTCTCTCCATTACATTAAATCATGGATCTAGTAAAAGGTCTCGGCCTCCTTCATAGACCTCCAGCTAACCCATGAAAAATGGGATCCTAAATCAACTTAGTGGTCATGTCGCATATCAGCTTTCAGTAATCCCTACTTGTTCTAAGAGAGGCAAAGCATCCCTCTTCCTCTCTCTTCAAGATCCATGGACACCAGTATAGAGTCTGGTCTTGTTTCTATGGATCCAAGTTGACCTCATAAAGAGGCCTTGAACTATCTTGATGCTCAAGCAACCTATTGAATTGACCACCCCAATCTTATTGAAACCCTAAAATCCACTATTGATGATTCTTGTTAAATGATCTTAGCCTTGATCGAGTTCGTGTTTCATGATTCACAGCTCAAGTCGCTTAGATCTGACCCACCCGAAGCCACCAAACGCCATCACTCAGCCCACTATCTTCTTTTCTTATTATTTAATTTTATTAAATTCATCGAATAGAAATTAATTATGCTTTTAATATTTTAAGTAGGTTTAGCATGTTAGCCTAGTTAAGTTTGAAGGTCTAATGTGGACTTACACTCCAAATTAATTTTAGATTATCATATTTTTCATATATATGATTTGCCAATAATGATATCATATTTTTCATAAAATAAAGAATTAGCATGTGGTATGAAAATTATTCTTTATTGTAAAAAATTTTCATGAATGGTTTAATGAAAATAAAAGCACAAATCTTATTATACCTTTTAGTATTTTCATCTACTTATATATATATATATATGTTTAAAAAAGATATTAATATTTTAAAGGCTCTTAAATAGCTATGTATAACTTCTTAGATTTGGAAAAGATCGATATCTAGGGCTAACATCCACATAAATATGGCCCTATCAGCAGATATAAAGTTGGCATATGAAATATAAAACTCTGTCGATTACAAAATATGACCTTATCACAAGTATAAAATGACGACAGCACGAATATCTATGAGTAATATTTTAAACTATAATATGAATATATGGCAAAGAATAACTTACAATTTTATTCACAATCATGCTTATAAAATTTTCATAATTTATGCATACATGAGTAGCTTTATGACTTATCTTTTTATATTATACTATAAAATTCTTAATTTTATAATATTTATTATTTTCTTAAATGATGCATTCTTCATGGAAAAAACTGATACTTGATCCAGTACGATAGTGTAAGTTTTAGTTACTGAACTAAGTAGCTTAGCTCTCTTTATTATTTTTTTTTTTCAATTTTTAGTTGAATAAAGTCACTAGAAATGAAGGATGGTCCAGGTTTGGAGTTGTGCTAGTAAGCTTGACAATTTTGTAGTAAAATTTTAGTTTATTAGTTGTTTATGACCATGTAGTTGGTAATTTTATGAATTTTGAAGATTATAGGGTTTTGGTATATATTTATATTTGGTTTTGGATGCCTAAACCAGTATTTGTTTAATATTTAATAAATGATGGAATTGGATCCTTTATTCTATTTTATTTGTGATGGATTTAACTAATTATGATTATTGGCTTCACGCTATCATAGGTTACATTCCTCAGTTGCATGACCTTGTTATCCCGGATTTGGGTTTGACACCAACAATCATAATCTCAAATAAAATAAAAATCCAAATCCATCATCTATTAAATAATTAATAAATATTGGTTCAAAGCATTTAAATTCAAATATAAATACCAAGATTTATAATCCTAAAGATTTATAAAATCACCAACTATAAAGTCATAAGCAACTTATAAACTAAATTTATTACAAAATTTTCAAGCTCGCTAGTGTGAACTCCAAACGTGGACCATACTTCATTCCTAATTAACTTATTCATCAAAAGGAAAAAAATAAAGAGATGTGAGCTACATAGCTCAATAAGTAAAACTTACACTATCTTATATGATCAAATATAAGCCTTTCTTATGAAGAATATATCATTTAAGAAAATAATAAATATTATAAATTAAATATTTTATAATACAATATCAAAAGAAAAGTCATAAAGCATACATACAAAAATCATAAATATTTCACAAACATGATTACTAATAAAATAATAGATCATCTGATTTATAAGATATTTATATCATAACTCAAAATATTACTCATAGATATTCATGCTACAGCCATTCTATGCCCATTACAAGGCCATGTTTCATAATCAACAAAATTTATTTTTCATAGGCCAATTTTATATCTGTTGGCAAGACCGTGTTTTCTATGGATGATAGCTCTGAATGTCAATCTTCTCTAAATCCAAGGGATTATTCATAGCTATCTGATAGATTTTAAAACATTTATATCTTTCTTAAAGATATATATAAGTAGATGAAAAATACTAAAGGCATGATAATATTCGTACTTAAAATATATTATTTTATTAAAATATTTATGAAACTAATTTCATAATAAAGCATGATTTTTATATCATATATGCTAATCCTTTACTTTAAGAAAATATAATATCACCATTAGCAAACTATATGTATGGAAACTATGATAGTTTAAAAATTAATCTAGAGTGTAAGTTCTACTTACCTCATCGGCCTTACACCTTCAAACTTCACTAGGGAACATGCTAAACTTATTTAAAATATTAAAAGTATGATTAATTTCTATTCGATGAATTCAATAAATTAATAATGAAAAATAAATCTGGCAGGTGGTGATGGCTGGTGGGTCAGGTCTAAATGACTCGATTAATGAATCATGAGGTACGAACCTGATCAAGGCTAAGATTGTTTAACAAATATCATTGATAATGGATTTCAGGGTTATTCAACAAGTGCTGAGGTGATCAACCCAGCAAGCTATCTGAGCACCAAGATATAGTTCAAGGCTTCTTTGCTTGATCAAATGGGCCAATAGAAAATAGAGATGAAATTCTTTATCTCTCTTAAAATAGGAAGGGTTGTTAGAAGCTAATACGCAACACAACCATTAGACTAATTCAGAAGACCAGGACCTTTTACAAGGTTCATGATTCAGATAGAGAGAAGAGAGAGTCAAGAGAGAAATAAAAGAGACATCTCTTCTTCTATCTCTAGTTTTTTCTTCTTTTTTTTGGCAAAGCAGGAGAAGACGAACATGGTCAATGGTCCAGTGGGCTGCATGGTGTGCAGTTGGAGGTCCGAAAGTGGATGGCAAGGCATGGATGGAGGTTGGGAGTAGTCCGAAAGTGGTCCGATTGGGAGTTATGGATAGAGGTGGACGGCCGATGGCAGTGACCAATCGACTAGAAAATCATGGAGAAAAAACTTGGAAAATAGGAGAATCGGGGCCTTTTATGCTTTTGGCCATTGGCCGATTGCCGACCGCCATGGCTCTACCATGGAGGTTCATAGGGAGCCTAAAGAGTCGATCCAAGGGTCTAACATCAAGATGTCATAGCACTGGTGGCCAAAAAAGGAAGAGAAGGACTAGAAAAATAGAGGAGGTGGATCTTAGCCGATTTCTAGCAAAGTACAAGCCGAGAAGGGGTGGTTTAGGGCCTTAGAGAAAAGAGGAAGAAAAATAAAGGAAAGCTGGGCCTTACCTTAGTGCTAGCTTCATCTCTGGTCTCATTTTCTAGTGGCCAAAATGGAAGGAAATCGATGCGAGAAAAGGAAGAAGGGAAAAATAAAGGGAGAAAGGAAGGTGGTACTTAGCAGTGGAGATTTATGGAGGAAAGGAGGCTCTTAAATAGAGGTGGGGCTAGATTTTTCTAACCTCCGAAGTCCTTTAGATGTCTGACTTCCATCCGAAGTCCTCAAGGAAAGGGACTCGCATCGAGAGTCTTATGTTTTCAAGCTTGGTTAATTCTACCAATGGACCAGGCCAACTCAGCATGAGATTGGATCTCACAAATATATTTTCTCTCATTTCATGCAAGCGAACCAGAGCCACTAGGCCCATTATGGCAACTAGCTTTTTTTGATGCAAAAGAACTACTATCTAAAAATATCTCGTACAAAAACTTCTGTGGCCCAATTACATGACGAGCAAGAGAGATTCTTTGTGCACCATGGACGGTGTAGAAAATCCGACATAGAGTGCACTGCCTTATCCGATTGGTCTACAAAGTTACTACTTTTCAGTGCGTATTTAATGTCTGTAGATCGATTTTTTCGTTAAAAATTTGTATGATGAAATATTTCTATTTTTTGATAAAATTATGACATCTTATATCCATATTATGACATCCTGCATCCAGAAAGTCATAATTTTTGTCCATAGGATGTCATAGTATAATGCAGGATGTCATAATATACACAGAATATCGTAACTTTTTTTAAAGAATAGAGGTATTTTCATCATTCAAAATTTTCAAACGAAAAAGTCGATCTACAGGCATTAAATGCATATTAGAAGGTGGTTGGATAAAAATATCTCTTCTATATTATGATATCTTGGGCCATATTATGACATCCTGGGCTATAATACGCCATAGGATGTCATAATTTATTTCAAAAGATAGGGATATTTTCGTCATACAAAATTTTTCAACAAAAAAACCGATCTGTAGGCATTAAATATGCATTGAAAAACGGTAACTATGTAGACTAATCAGACAAGACAGTGCACTCCACGTCGGATTTTCTACACCGCCAGCGGTGCACAAAGAATTTCTCTGACGGTGAAAGAAAAGTGATCAGGCCACAGTAGCTACCAAACAAAACTATGGAGGATATGATAATACAAACAAAAAAAATTTGCTAGCAGATCATTATAAGTTTAAAGTCAGCAGATAGATGTACACCCTTGAGAAAGGAATATAAATATGCCTGTAACTTTGGATATAATAGCTCATGCTTCTCAATTAAAAGCTGAATAGTAATCTTGAACTTGAGAATACAGTGTACCGTAGAACTGCCACGAGCTCCATAATATAGAAGATGAGCATTACACAGAGTACTAATGTGTATATAGGCAGCCAAAGGAACTCCCGAGAAAAGATGCGATAACACTATAGTCTGGCGCCGAAACATTGAAACAGCATATAAAACATGATGATCATATAACCATTACATTCGCAAGGTTGAAAATAGATCCTGAAGATTATGTAAGATAACCGAGACAATAATTGTAGAGATAAACACTATGGAGTAGAATCTATTCTCATCAAATAGCTTTTAACCACAATCCCTAGCCATTCAATCTGGGAGTATAAAATCATGTCCCAACATTTTAACTCCTTCCCACTAATATCATACGCACTACCACACTGCAATAATTGGTGATGAATTTAAAGTAATAACTCCAGGTTCCTCTGAAATTAGTAACAGGTTGAATATTGAAGTAAAGGAATAGATCCAACTTTACCGAAGAAAATCACCATAGAGTAGAATAATGATAGACTTAACCAACACAATCGAAGACCTATAACAGCAAGATTGGGATTTCTGAAAAATTTTGAATTCATTATTACCGGCATTCCACCCACATGTACTCTTAGTTTCCACAGGCTGACCCATCTCCCATGTCATAATGAAAATGAAGATAATACATTTAATAATCATTTGGCAACATCCAGCAAAACCTTCAAAATGATCTATGATGAGGAACCCCATAACCATCCACATCTAATAAAAAGCATAACCGAGTAGGCAATTCATCGTCTTTGTTAAATTAGGAAGAGTGATTCAAAGCACAACTAGCAAGCCAATTAGTAATCTGATTAGCCTCTCTATATGCATTTGTAATGGTCCATAAGTTAAAATGTTGTTTCCAATAGAGAATGTCACGAAGTAAAGGTAATAAGTCCGGCTCAGAAGGATGGGTCCGAGAGATCCATTGAATTACGACTTGCGAATCCCCTTCAATTAATCTAGAGATTATGAAGATTAAGTTTGATAATAGCCACTTGAATACCCATCCAAGCCCCTATTAATTCTACAATGGGCACAGGACAGTGCGCTAAAGTCTTACCTGCAGTCTGAATAATTTACCATTGTGATCCCTAAGAATAAAAACTGCCGTTGCCGCCCTTGGAGTTACCGCTCCATTAAAATTCAGTTTGCAAACTCCAAGGGTGAGGGCTGCCAACCAACTGTAATAGAGAAAAACTCCTTGGAGGAGAAGGATAAAGACAACCTCAGTATCTTGAATAAGTTACATCTAAATTCTGATAGTTAGATAGGAAACCCCAAGCCATAACAAAGACTGCCTATTTAAATCCAAAGGAGAGAGACCAGCATGTTGAAACACTCTTACATTTCTATTTGACCAAATATTAGAAGCCAAACAGGTAGTCAGTGATTTATACCTTTCCTCAATACTAGCAATGGATAATATTTGTATAAAATCCTGCAAAGAGTGAGGGAAGTTAATCTGGTGACACATATCAGCCAAAATTCTCCAGCAAGATGCTGCAAAAGGGCAAGAGAATATTGCATGATTACAATCTTCTTGTTCATTCATACAAAGATCACAAAAAATCATATCCAAGGAAAGGATTACCTGATGACAAAGAAAGAATTTAATGGGAAGCTTTTGAAAAAATAAGTTTCCAGCAGAAAAATTTAACTCTCAAAGGAACTTTTAGTTTTCATAGCCAATTATAAAGCATATTGCCTGGCTCCAAAAGCAGCGAAGCGACTAAAAGCACAACATCCTTAACTGATAGATGAGAAAATCAAGTAAAGAACCAAGTCAGCTGATCAGACCATCTGCCAATGCTTTTGATTATAGTTATCATCTCAGCAGAAAATAGAGACTGCAAACAAGCACTATTCTAGCTACCATTTGGCAAAATTAATTGATTAAGTTAATTGGATCCAATCCACAAACATGAAAATAAAGTAGGCCACATGCTTAATGAAAGATTTGTATGTTAGAATTTGACGTCTCAATATTCGATCTACATTGAGCCCACAGTGAGGTTCGCAACGACAAACGGAGTCCAACGAGCCCAAGATCACTTCAAACGGAGTCCGGATGAACGAGATACGCTCGATTGAAGTTGGTACGAAATTTAGAATGGCGGAGGCCAGCGGTGGCACGGCCACATGCGGCAGTGCGCGACCAGGCCGTGAGCGCACGGCCCAACACACGAACGCACGGGCATGCGTGCGCACGGAGCGCGACCCAGGCCGACGCGCACCGCACGGTGCGCGGCCCAGGCCCAGGCGCGCAGGCACGGGCGCGGCCCAAGCCCACGTGGCACAGCTCGCGCATTTCTCTTCACGCGGTCCACGCGTAACACGTGGACCATGAGGGCGTTTCTCCTTGGTTTCTCACGGTCCACCGTGGATCAGATGGAGTTTTCAACTCGTTTCTCGCGGTCTATGGATTATTTCATGAATCACGTCACAATCAAACAGCCCGGGGTGCTGCCGATCAAGATCCGAGGATTAGGAAAGTGTTTTGGGTGCTGAAAAGAGTCTGTATCCTATTCTTTCACGGATTTAAGGCTTTAAAAGCCCTATTCTGTGAACAGAGAGGCGTGGTGGTGCATGCGGCTTTGTTTGGCAGAGAACCCAGAGAATAGAAGCGAGATGCTGATAGGAGCAGGAGCTTCAGGCAGACTGTTAGACAGCGGATAGCGATCGCTTCAGAGGTTCAGGGAGCTCTTCCTAAAGAGAGAGCTTTTGTGAAGGAGAGTTTCCTATGAGGGAGAGATTGGATGTACGGAGGTTGAGGGTGTAATCTCTTTTTATAATTTTTTTTTCTTATAGTGAAGCTTACATGCCCCATGGAGGTGAGCCCTTTTTTGCCTGACCCAAGTATTTGATTGTTTTGTTTTATTTTTTTTTCTTTCTGCTGCGATACGCAGTATCGAAAAAGTCCTGAGAGATGGTGTCCTAACTAGACATCCACCAACAAGTGGTATCAGAGCGAGGCGGTACCAGGACGCAGATTGCAGTGGTGGTGAGCAAGATTGAAGATGGAGAAGACAAGATCAATCAAGATGGAGATCAACAAGTTTGATGGAAAGAGCAATTTCTCCTTGTGGCAGGCAAGGGTGAAGAACGTGCTCATCCACCAAAGATTGATCGATTCTCTTTTATGCGAGGAGAAGCCGACCACCATAGAGGTGCAAGATTGGAGGCGGCTCCAGATATAGGCGGTGAGTACCATCTGCATGTACCTAATAGATGAGGTGGTGATCCATGTGCTTAGCGAGACTTCTCCGACGGTGCTGTGGTCGAAGCTCGAGGAGTTGTACATGGCGAAATCTCTCACCAACACTCTTTTTCTCTAGAGGCAGTTCTACCAACTATGGATGACTGAGGTACAGAGCATGCAGAAGCATCTCAGTCACTTTCAGAAGATCCTCACCGACCTCCTCAGCATTAGCGAGAAAGTTGAGGAGAAGACCAGGACGCTGGTCTTGCTAGCATCACTTCTTCCTTCATATGAGTCCTTGGTGACTACTCTTTCAGTGGAGAAGAGCACCATCAAGATGGACGAGGTCACCACGACGATTCTTCAGAACGAGGTTCTCAGAAGGAAAAATCCAGCTTCGAGCTCAGGAGGTGGCAGCTCAGCTTTGATGATTTCTGAAGGAGCAGGAGACGGTAAACGGAGCGACAGGAGATCGTGACGAGGGTGGTCCAAGTCCAAGATGAGGAACTTGAGCAAGACCAGATGTTATCGGTGTGACGAATTGAGGCATCTAACCAGAGATTGCTCTCAACTCAGAGATCGGACAAGGACTACTATAGCGATGGTCAGTAGTGATTCAGAGGGTGATGCCTTGGAGATATCTGACGAGGTATCTACTTCTTTCCAGCAGTAGATTTAAATTATGCATGCATCTATTATGTATGTTGCTGAGAGGAGCAGTTTGACTCTCTAGAGAACAGTGAGGGTACTATTTATCTGTCAGATGGATCGAGCTATGCGATCAAAGGCATCAGGATAGTCAGTTGAAGGACATATGATGGTGCAGTGAGGAGATTGAGGGAGGTCTGATACATATCCGATTTCAGGCAAAATCTTATCTTACTGAGCAAACTGGATTCGAGAGGCTACAGGACAGTAGCTGATGGAAGAATCCTGAAGGTATTGTATGGAGATAGAATTGTTCTGGAGGGGAAGAAGAAGATGAGAGGATATTACTATTTGATGGAGAGTCCAGTGCAAGGTGGAGCTTCAAAAATTAGGAGGAGCCCAGAGTAAGGTAGAGCTCTAGGTGGAGGTGGATAAGGCACGAGACGTGAGACTCGAGAGGATGACAGGCGATATTGCAAGATGAGATTCCTATTACCACATGATGATATTTCAAGTAAGTCCCAGGTCAGTAAAAGCACAGCATACGATGGAGATAAGATCAAGTGGTCTGGCTCAACTTTCATGTCTGTCCATCCATGATCAGCAGGTGATTGCCTCAGGATATAGGGGCGAGAAGATCCAGAAGCTCTTAGAGTTAGGAGGAGGTCAAATGTCAAGTCAAGATGGAGATTGTTAGGATTTGATGTTTCGAGATTCAATCCATATTAAGCCCACAGCGAGGTCTGCGATGATAAACAGAGTCCAACGAGCCTAAGATCGCCTCAAACGGAGTCCGGATGAATGAGATATGCTCGATTGAAGTTGGCACAAAATTCGAAGCAGCGGAGGCCAGTGGCGGGCCGGTGGAGGCAACGGTGGTGTGGCCACGCGAGGCAGCATGCGACCAGGCTGCGAGCGCGTGGCCCAGCCCACGAACATATGGGCGTGCGAGTGCGGAGTGCGACCCAGGCCCAGGTGCATGCACGCGGTGTGCGGCCCAGGCCCAGGCATGCGGGCGCAGGCGTGGCCCAGGCCCATGCGGGCATGCGCAGGTGCGGCCCGCGCATTTCTCTTCATGCGGTCCACACGTAGTGTGTGGACTGATGCTCCACGAGGACCTGCATGGACCGTGAGGGCGTTTTCCCTCAGTTTCTCACGGTCCACCATGAATCGGATGGTGTTTCCTACTCGTTTCTCATGGTCTATGGGTTATTTCGTGGATCACGTCGCGATCAGACAGCCTAAAGCACTGTCGGTCAAGATTCAAGGGTTCAGGAAAGTGTTTTGGGTGCTGAAAGGAGTCTGTATCCTATTCTTTCACGAATTTAAGGTTTAAATATTGGATGTATGCCCTGAAGCCAATCTTGGCTAATGCATATTATATTACTATGACATGATTTTGTACTTAAAGGGTATTTATATTACCATTCATATTTTATGTGTCCATGAATCATCCAAGGGATTAACAAGATGATGACACATATTCTCAAAGAGTTGAAAATTTGAGACATGTGTCATTGATGGTTAATTCTGAATTGCTCCTGGTCATAGGATCATCATGGAGATGGTGATTGATCCAGATAGATCAATGCACGGTTCGCTTCCTTCGGACAGTTGAGTCTCGAATCTGCGGTGTAGTGACACTGGAGCGAAAGTGCAGGTGATTGTTAGAGAACAACTAGCACTGAGCATGACCAATACGAGAAGTCACATGGATGTCTGCTCACTTGTTAGTGACTTTCTTGATGCTGCAGTTGTATGACTGGTCTTTTGACCTGCGGTGCTACAGCTACTCGTAGTGAGGCTGCTGAAGTTTGACTACACATAAATATTGACTCAATGAGTCCTTGTAGTAGATGTTGGTGACAGTTGATCCACTGTAGGAGTAGGGTGTGCACCTAGATGGGATTTATCGATCCTAACAGAAGGGAATAGTTCTATGAGATTTAAGAAGCTGAGTTTTTAAGTCTATGGTCATAGCAGTGTGATTAATGGAAAAGAGTTTCTATAAAAATCACGCATTGACTCGAGCTGATTGAATCTATCATATGACCGACGATGAGGTTTGACGATTCATCTATAACTTGCCATCTGGTCGGGACTCACGATAGAGGGACTGTATCATACGTTAGCTGCACCTAGAGGCTCATCACCTTTTATTTACTGGATTGTCACTACATACTGCTAGATGTCATTGGTGGATTGTGAGACCCACGAGCATCATCTTGATGATCGATGATCCTTAATGGTAAAGTTAGAATGGTTCTGACCCATTAAAAAGTTTGATGACATTGTGATAGAGATCATAATATATCTCATTACCAGATAGAATAGAATCTATGAGATCACACACAAAGAGGCTTTTGACTGATCAAATAGTTGAATTACGATTATGAATCGTGATAGGATTTGATTATCAATTTGATTGATGATTAATCCAATGCAAAAGTTATAATTAACTCGCAAAATAGTTAGTGAGTTATAGGAGGATTAATTAGTAATTAAATTACTAATTGGCTCGATTTGATTAAGCAATGGAGCTTGCATCAAGTCTAATTAAATTAGATTTAATTTGACTTGACATGGGTTTGATTTGATCAAGCCTAATTGGGTTATGAGATAACCAAATTACATGGAAGAATGATTTCTTGTTGAATTAGGATTTGAGTTTGACTTAATTCCTAATTAGACTAGGATCTAACCAAGAATGTTTGAGTTCCTATTTGGACTAGAAATTCTCCTCTTCATGGGTGTACTAAATCCTAATTAGATTAGAATTAAATTGAGTTTGACTCAAGCATCAAGAGAGAGTCCAAAAAGACTAGGACTCTTTCTCTAATTAGGTAATATCTAATCTAAATAGTTTGGGCTCCTAATCATATTTGGATTCCAATCTATTTAGGTTTAATCAATTTCTAATATGATTAAAATTTTTTAGAGTTTAAATTGATTTAAATCAGCCACCTAAAGAAGAGTCCTAAATAGATTAAACTCTCCTCTCCATGCACCACATAACAACCCCACGCCAACCGGATTTGGACGCCACAAATATCCTATGCCCTCGCCCCTTTTAGCATGTAAGAAGGACTCTTAAAATCTTTCTTTCCGTGAGATAGGTGGGCGCAAAAAGATCTGAGTTGTGGGACCCTCACCTAAACTCTATCTCTTCCCTATTTAAACCATGCATCTTATGGGGTGTTAGAGGGGCTGATATGGATCAGGTTTTGATGCCAAAATTAAAGGAGGCATGCATGAAAATTCAAGGGAGAGAGAGGGACGACGTGATGCTTCTTGGCGTGAGGTAAGTTGGTATATATCCTTTCTTTCTTACCAACAACCAAAGGTTGGTTGTTAGGATCATCTCTCTCTCATATTTTATCCTAGTTTGGACATGATTTTTTTCTCCTCGTTATCCAAAAGTTAGACAAAAATTCTTACATCTCTAGCATAGAGATTTGGTGCATGAGTTTTAGGAAGAAAAAAAGAAAGGGTTCTTCTCATGATCTCTAGTGTAGAGATCATCATCCTCATATTTTCTTCTTCTTCTCTAAAAGTATCTTGAGAGAAAGAAAATTTCAACTGTCAAGATGTGATCTCTGTAAGAGAGCTAGCATCCGATGAGATTAAAAGTTCTAATCAGATCGAAGTCTCGTATGGATATCCATAGAGACCGAACGCTTGTGCGGCTTTAAAGGACCTTCGGAAGACATCCACGATTATCAGTTTACGGTGAAGATCAACTCACGCCAAGATATGAAGTTTATTTATTTTTTCTATTTGATTTCTGTATCTGAATCCTATCTCACATATGTAGATTCTATTTATGATTTTAAGATTTGATCTTATGCATGCTTAGATTAAATTGGATTTAATCTGAAAGTTTTAAATTCTACTACATACTCGTTTAAAAAATTTTGCATGTATGAAACCATAAAACTCCAATAATGGTATCAGAGCCACGTCATATGCATAAGATTAGGATTTAGATTTGAAATCTGTAGAAAAAAATTTTAGATCTAAAAATTTTGATGTCGTTCTGACATAAGGTTGTCCTGACATAACTTGTTATGCTGAATGATTGTCCTAGAACGATATTAAAATTTTAATTAAATAAATTTTAGATCTAATTTTTTATTATATATGTGATATATATTTTATAATTTAGATCTGAAAAGAGTTTCAAGATCTATTTTGATTCATATATATGATATATGAAAGTATCTTTACGACTGAAATTAGTTCTATAACCTAAACTTTAATCATGTATATGATATATGATTGTATGTATGATCTGAAAATTATTTCAAGATCAAAACTTACTTTCATGCAAAAAATTTAGATTTAAAAATTTAAATTTAAGATCTGAAATTAATGTTTATGCATGAGGGATTGATCATGGGTAGATCAAATTAGGTCATGTAATTGGATTATATCTAGAATTTTT
>KE505039.1:545018-566436 GCA_000441515.1 Elaeis oleifera | reverse complement strand
AATTCGGCTTTATGGCTAGAATCTGATTCACATAAGATTGTAGATCATAAATTTGCTGATATAGCATCTCGCTTGGTAAAAAATATTCCTACATTTGTCCTATTCCACCTTCCAAGGGCCTTTCTGGTCTGTGCGAAAAGTACTGTTAATCTGGAACAAGGATCCTGTGAATAAGAAAGAACCCAAGCTTTATGCACAACCTTATGAACACCGGAGCATGACAGCCAAAACTTCTCAAATTTGAAGGAAACAGGACCTATAGGGCATATTTCCGAATTGATAAAGTAAAGAACAATGATCAGAAGCAAATCGAGTCAAGTATTTTACAGTGGACTCTAAATATCGAATTAACTAGTCTAAAGATACAAAAGCCCGATCTAATCATTTCCAAACCCTAGTAGCCCCTTGTTGATTATTACATCAAGTAAAAGAATGCCCTAGATAACCCAAATCAATCAATACTAAATTTTGAATAAATTCTCTAAATTTTTTGACATTCTAATCAAGAGTAAATCCTCTACCCCTCCCCACCCCCCCGTGCTGATAATATGCAATTAAAATCCTCAATTAAGACAAGATGGAGGCCCAAATTTAGAGTAGACATGACCTGTTCCCAAACTATACGCCTTGCTATACCAGTTGTACTTGCATAATGGACTACTAAGATCCAAGGAGCAGAATCATGAGGAGATAAAAGACCAAAAGCAATCTGATAATTTGAATGAACAAAATCTACAGTCCCTAAATTAATACGCTAAGCAATGATTATACCCCCAAACAAACCCACTACCGGAATCATATAAATCATTCAAGACTTTTCCATAACCTTAGAAACCCAAGGCGAAGAAACTTTCGATAGCTGAGTTTCCAGAAAGCAACAAACATTCGGTCCATAAGTACGAACTAATATCTTTGCATAGTTAATAAAAGATGATTTTGAAGCCTCTCTACAATTCCATGATAAAACTTTCATTGAGAATTAGAAGTAGGGGAAGAGATGGAGGCAAACTTCTTTACCTCTAAGGTCCCACTAATGGCTTTCCCCTTGTCTAGCCCCTTACTTAACTTCTCAAAGCTAACACACTCCAATGAGGCCTTATAGATTGCTTAATTTTAGATAAACACAAAAATATTTAGAGTTCATCTTACCCTTTGATTGATTGTCAGTAGATTCCTTTATAGGCTGTTGTATTTGATGTTCTTGAGAAACAAAGAGATCCGCCTTCTCATGCTGCATCGGCTCCTTTGTGTTTACAGTTCCCACCTCCGGCTTCCTTAAGTCCTTTTGAAAATGATCGCCTGGCTGATCTTCTACCACCAGCACCTTTTGTTGCGGCAACTCGAACCCAGGGGATCGGACTTGCTTCTCTTTGATCGGGGACCTTTTACATTTCTCGTCGTACTCTAGCCCTCCCGAAGTTGGTTTTGCTGCAAATGTAGATGTGACGTCCGTAGGTTGCTTTTCCCCAACTCATATGTACTGTAGTGAAATGCGTACAACATTTGGTTTTGGATAAAATTGATGGCTGAAATAATAAAATGGTAAGAGTTGGTAAATAAGCCATTAGTGGTTTCATAGTTACCTGGTGTTTTAATAGTCTAACCACCAATGTCTTTGATGACCAAACATATGATAACCCCCTTTTGTGACCTGTTTGGGGATTTAAGCGACCTGTAGGTTGGTTGGTCTCCTTATTTCATTTATCAATGAATTATTCCCACCGTTTTGCTCAAAAAACTTAGAAAAACAATGATTACTGTGGCATACATAAGATGCTTGATTGCCATTAGATTTTAAAAGAGATACTAATACCAGACTCCAGAGAAGATCCACCAACTCGTCTGCTTATGAATGACGAGTATCTTCAATACTGCTGATAGAACAATGACTTCATGTTTGCTTGATGTTTCAGCGTAATCGTTTCAGTCCTTCAAGACTGTCACAACTGGCATATGATTAAAATTATAGTTGAAGATAACATAATTTCAAGAAGGCTTATTACTTGCATAGTTCTGAAATTCCTGGCAAGAAATATGATTAGGAGTGAAAATAGGCTAGGTATCTATTGATGTACTATCTAATCTCAATACTTACGCTATGAACATGCCTTCTTTCTCTTCCCATTGAAGTGTTGTTTGTATATTAAATTAAGAAAAAATATTCATAGAAGGTAATAAAAAGCATAGCCCCGTATGCTATCCTTCAGTCATGCTTAGCCATCCAATAACAAATAGAATGTACCTGGTTAGCATCTGAAATTGAAATCAAAATCAAAATTATAAAAGAATAGATGAAAATAGTAATATGAATGATTATATCATCCAATGCATCTGATTCGTGACTGGATTAAGAATCATAGTTGGAACAGGCTTTAAATACTAGAAAAGAATAGGAATTAATTTAAAAATTAAGATATTTTTTTTTTATTGGAATAAAAATGAAACCGAAGCTTCTCCCCATCAAATACTTAAAATAGGAGTTATTTATTTCTATTTGTGCCGATCTTCTCCTAACCAAACTCGTGGAGTTCTATATTCTATCAAAAACAAAAAGACATTTGGAGTTTATATGGTTGGTTCTTTTTTTAATTGTTTCATTCATCAGTAGAGATATTAGAGGATCTCCAAGATTTTCTGTTGCGACATAAAAGGAACATAACCCCCAGGTACAAGAAGAAAAAAAGGAAGACGGACATTCATCAGATGGTCAGCGTCGTCTGATTGCAGAAGCTGAAGGCCATGATTCAGCCAACAAGCCCAGGTCCGTGTTCCGCCGGCACAACGGGAGAGCATCAGATAGCCACAATCTAATTCTCTCCCCTGGTGGCGTCTGTAAATCTTGTCTTTCAGGGAACAACCAATCAGAGACCATTGGCAGCTGACGCCTGGCAGGGTGGATTCGCCCTTCGTGCACGAAGATACCCCCAAGTTTGGGCATATGTCGCTCGCATTCTGTCGGGGATGGAGGTCAATTGTGTCACTCTGAAGGTTTCTCTAGGCTACCCCTCGGTACTTTGCTAGGCTTACGCACGCCCACAGAGAGAGAGAGAAAGAGGGAGAGAGAGAGGGAGAAGGAGGGAAGGAAAGGAAAGCTATCTTCTAGCTGAGGTGAGGACTTTTATGGGTTTTAGGAACAATTTTGTTCGTATTCTTCTTGGTTTAAGTTCTTAAAAATGTCGTTTTTCCCATAAATTTTTGATTTGTAGTGTTTTTTTTTCATGTGATTATCTTGTTTATTCGATAGGCTTTGGATTTGGGTAATGGAAATTAGTTTCAGGGATGGAAGAGGGAAAAATTTGATGCACATCTTGCATGCACCGTGGATGTTGTTAGAAATTGCTAAATGTGGAAAAGTCTTGAGGATGTTAGGAATGTCGGAATTTCGACTTCTAGGTGCAAATCGAAAAGACTTTTTTCTCAGATTCTTTTTTTCTTGTTGTTTGAGGTCACAAATAGATCTTTGGAAGGAAAAGCTTATAAATCTTTGACTGATGTGTTTATGGAGCTTATTCATGGAACAGATTTGATATTATTGGACTGGATGTGTAGTGTGGACTTTGTTCCTGTTCATGTTGCTGCTTGACTATTTGGGAAAGAAATATTATGATACAAATTACAAAAGAATCTGAAGTGGAGGGGTTTAGGAAACATGTTGTTGATAAAGATAAAAGATCCACGACGTGCCGCACCATGCCTTAATAGAAAAAAAAGTAAAGACCATATTTCGGATGTAAATATTAACAAAAAAATATGATTTGATAAATAAAGTGTAACGGATTTGCTTCGGGGTACTGTATTGCTTAAGTGGGAGACTTATGGCAGTTTTAATTGAGAAAAATATGGAAACTTCATATATCAAAAGGAGTAGAACATGGTTTATAGCTTGACTAATTGGCACATGAGTAGATGATGGTGGTGTTGTAAATGGGAGGAGAATGCAATCCAAGGTTTGGATGGAAATGTAGTTGTCACAGCCATCTATGAAATGGAAGAACAATCTAATTTGGTTAGTTGGTGCTTCATTGCAGTTGCAAAACAGGTTGCAGCCGTCTATGTTATCTCTTTAGTCCTTGGAAATGATGGTAGTTATTCTAACATATGACCTTATGATCTGTGGACAAAGAGGTGTACTTGATGGTTGATGGATGGTGGTCAAAGCTTTTTTTTTTTCCTTTTCTTTTTTTTTTTTTTTGTGGATTTCTGTACATTCTTTCAAAGCTTTGCTTTATTCAGACAATCCTGCCAAGTTATATTTCACATGTTTCAAATCATAGTTTTGGAATTTAGAATGTTATTGCCATGAACAGGAAATTTGTAGCAAGAATAATGGAAAAATGAACATGGTGGACTGAAGTACAAATATGTTGAAGCTTCTTTGCATAGTATTTACTTGGTCTTTTGCAGCTGAATTTTCATTTATATACCAGCACTTAGAGTCTATTCCTCTCTTGTCAGCATATTAGAAATACCTACTGCTAGTTTGGCTAACTTCCACCATTAAATGGTACGCTAATGTTTAGTTATGTCCATTCTGCAGATTTTGTTGGTTTAATTTGACTATCCTGGGTTCCTTGCATTTTTCTCTGCAGTATAGGCATATTGGATTAACTACAACTTCGAATACTTATTCAGTTTGGCAGCACTGTAAACAGCGATTGAACTTCTGCAACAAATAATCTGCAACATAATGAAGAGTATTTAAGATCCCTTGTAATGAAATCTTCAAAAATATTTCTAGGGGTTTGCTGTTTATTGTCAATGATATGTGATTATGTTAAAGTCATGTTATTTGATTGTTTTATTAAAAAAATAGAAGTTGCTTTGTCAAGCAAAAGTTTATATTCTGTCCTTTTGGATGGAATTATCTTTGAGAGTAGCTTCTCTACTCTCATCCAAGCATGTGAACTTTTTGCTATTGACATTTCTATTTTAACCTATTCCTACTAAATCTGCCTAAGTTTTGTTTGTCATCCGTAATAATTCACCTTCCAAGGGGATACTATGGTTCCCTTACACTGGGCATATAGAAAGAAAGTATTCAACTACTAAAATTTCTGTTCATGGATTTGAAATATTTGATTTTTTTCTTGTAGAACCTCACTGCAACCGAACTCTTTCACTGCCTGAATTTATCTTGATTAAGATGACATGTTGTAAAAGAACTAGATGCTTTCTGGACATAGTCAATATATTTAACTTGCACAAATTTTTCTATATAAGTTCCAGTTAGACCCAAAAATCAAAATAAGCATACTTAACAAAAGTATTTTGGTTTAAGCCGTAGGAGCTTGTAGTTGTAACAAATACTTTTGGATTTAGCTAACCATGTTTTGGCACTTCTCATTTTCCTGTTTTTCCTTGTTGAATGTCTTTAGTCCTCATAATGCATTAGCTTTTTATATGACTGAACTTATTTATATTCATAAAGATATAAGATTTTTAATTGCTATCAACACCATTAATGGAATAAGTCAATGGTTAATGATGACTTTTGGGGAAATTTAAACAGAATCAAGCAATGAAAACGTGATTACTGCTGCTTGTTATAACAGTTTGTAACAATGCTGGTAGCGAAGCAGTATCGCTGTACACACTCAGCAACATGTGTATGCACAAAAGGTCATTTAAGTGAGGATGCAATATTCTTAGTATTCCGACACCTTAATTGGAACCCTAGGTTGATTGCAAAAATGTCTTGTGTCTGCAAATGGTTTGATGAAATTGCAAAGAGAGTGTTGTGGAAAGAGTTCTGCCGAACCCGAGCCCCTAAGATGATGCTAGACTTGCAGTCTAGTGGCAGTCATAATGTTGATGGGAACTGGAAAGCACTTGGGAAGCTTCTCATTTATTGTTCAGGGTGCAGCAAGGGTGGTCTGTCTAACAGCATTGATATCCCGGGTCATTTTGTCTACCGAACACGATTCTCCAGGACATCAGGGAAAAGTTTTCTTCTTCCACAATGCAGGTCAGATGTGCTGTATGTATCAGACCCTTGTGAGCATCTTGATCAAGGAGAGGAGGGTGATGTTGGTTTTTCGTGGTGTCTTCAAATCATTTCCATTTCAAGAGTTAGGAAGATGCTAATTGACAAGGATGCCAAGCTCCATGCCACTGAGGTTTGTCCATATTGTAAGGCAAAGTTGTGGAGCATGCTACAGGCAAAGATGATACCCCAAAGTGCATGTCACAGGTTGGGTGCTTATGATGATGGCATAGAGTATTATGTGTGTCTTAATGGGCATATGCTTGGGATCTGCACTCTCTTACCCCTATCTGATTCTGAGGAGGCATCTGAACTGGAGTGATTTCTTGATGTTTCATTTAGGTAATGCCTCTTAATTATGTTTTCTTCTACCACTATGTATTTAGTATGCTGAGACATGAATATGATGAAACCCATTATCTTGACCTTAATAATAAATAAATGGTATCATAAGGAACTTCATTCATTTTAAATACAAATAAATGATATTTGCCTTAGAAAATCACCAAATTAAATTGTCGTTTTCATCAAAACTTGTTGTCTTTGGATCAAAATGCCTATGCTGGTTATTTGGAAGCGGGGAAAAAATCCAAGGGCAAGTTTGGTTTTGTCAAGCTTCTAAGTATGCACGTACAGCATTTATTGTCTCTAGCTACCTCACTGCACCATGTTAACATTTACATGTGGTAGCTGTTACATTGTTATTGAAATTATGGTTGCTACATTGACTATTGGAATGAAGTCAAGGTTTAGATGTTATTGCAATCAACTGAAGGCTATTTTGTCCCTTTTGATGTTATTTTCTCATCAGAATGCATCTTTCTTAAGGCTTTAATATGATAAATCACTTTAAATGTTATTGAACGAGTTTTAGACTAATTCAACATTTCCAATTACGTAACAATTTATAACTTGCCATTCTTAATTTTGAAATTCTCAACACAACCAAGTCCCATGTCATTTAAGGATTGTCAGTTGATTTTCAGGTTGCGATGATCTAGGACTCTCATATAACCTTCTCTACATGTTTTAATACTACCAGGACGGAAGGACCCATCATTTCTTTTCTGAACAGGTGATCAAGCATTTAGAGTCTGAATTTTTTGGCATTTTGCATTCATTAAGGATCTTATTGGACACTTTTTGACAAAAAATGATTAGAGTAAGTGTTATTGGCTTGGATCATCACTTGCTCATGTACTGGCTACATGTAAGGTTATATGGGAGTTCATCTTGGGTCTATAAGCATACAGAAAACTATTCTTTGGTCTCTCAACGTGTTTGCTACCTCAAATCAGATTGCGGTAGGTGCTGCTTCCAGCTCATTTTATTGCAACTTATTTTTTTCTGCTTTTTTGTGCATGTACCCTGTATATTCATATGAAGTTTCATATCCTTCAACATCTATAATGCATAAGAGTTGGAACTCAATGTTATTCTCATTTTCAAGAGAAATTGCCTGTTCCATTGGAGGCATTTGCAGAATCTGTCTTTCATTGAACCACTCAACTTTTTTCCTCCTTGGTCATGCTCAGAAATATTTAAAGGTGCACTTCTGATAAAATCTTTATAACATAAATATATCTCTTGTAATATACAGCATTTATCACTAGCTTTATTGTTATCTCCCTTCTTATGCTCAGAATGATTGATGATTTGCAAGAAAAATTCCCTGCGACTGGCTAAGATGAAGTGGCATCATCGAGGACACTGGGGTCTACCATCATCTTAGTGATTCAGAAGCAGAGACATGCACGAGGGATGCCCCCTGTTGTTCTCATCTGTTTTGCCATCTCCCTTATCTTGTGTCCTTCATTCCTTTCTCCCTCGTCCACAAGTGCTTTTTCTTCGGCAGAAATTTTATCAATTCTTGATATCTCATTATGATATTCTTGCAAGGCTTTTGCTCGTTTCTGTTCTGTTTCTCTCTGCAATCTCAACAAACAAACTATCACTGAATTGAAAAGACAAAATCTTCCCAGTTTTCATGAACCTGCTATATTTCAATATTTTGGAGTCAAAACATAAACCTGCAATCTCATTGGCCTCATCTTTGTGCACGAAGGACCAAATTCTTCTGATTATTATGGGGAGCTTGTCTGAAGTAATTTATGCATCCTTCTAATCCTTTTGAGGTTGTAGAGGAAAGAGGTAATGACTGATCACAAGAACTTTGAAAACATTGAGAAAAGGATGTACTGGAGGCTGTTAGGAGCTTATTCAAGGTAATAATAAATTCTTTTGGGAGAAGAATCTGTTAGTTTCTTTTCAAACACTGGACCAAGTCACAACATACAATATGATTCATAATATTATCGGAAGAAACTTCTAGCATATGCTGTTGAAAAATTGTTCAATGTATGTTGGCAGATGGCTGGCAGTTATTGGAATTTGAACTTAAAACTTTCTTCTGATTTAGAGGAGTTTAGGGTTACAAAGTCATAATTGAGTGTTTACTTTTTGTCAGCAATTAGAAGGCTGGTCTCTCATGAAGAAAAGCTTTGCAAAAAATCTGATATACAAGTAAAGCATCATTTCAGGCACTTGTTATGAATAGAAATACTATTATTGTGATGTTTGTGTTCAGAATGTGGAAGAATATTTGGTGTTGAGAATTTACTTGGCTTACAATTCAAACACATTTAATGTCAACATGATAGGAGGCATGTTGAACTACTGAAGTATATAATAGGACTAAAAAAAGGTGAGAAATAAGCATACAGATTAGCTAGGACAAGGGAGACACAAATTAGAGAAATATTAAGCTGAATGCATTAAGAATGAAGACAGTATGATTTGGGTAAAAGTGGTGGGTCCATAGAATATTTAGTTCCAAGAACTACTGAAGTATGAGTGGCCTTGGAAGGATGTGAATGTTGAGGCAATAAAGTTACATGTTTATGAGAAGTATTACGTTAACTTGGTTTATGATCTTCATTGGACAAGTATTGTGGTGATATTATTCATGTGGAGAACATATTGTACATAATTTGATCAGTGGTTATTGATAAAACTAAATTGCCATTACTATAGATTTAGCGCATTGAGTGATGGAACAACGCTCAAGAGATTGCATGAATTTTTGACAACTAGTTTGTGTTTATGCTTGGAAGTTATCGGACGTGGACCAGAGATTGACATGGCTAATGGAGTTGGCTTACTGGTTCAACCATGGGTCAACAGGATATACCATTAAAATATTAAAAATAAAATTTGTAGAAAACCAGTGAGTATGTTATAAAAATATAAAAACTCTGCACTATATGTAATGCAAACATGTGTCTAACCTTGATCATATAAGTACACTTTCCTTCCTTATTCACTATTGAATTAATTACTAGGAAAGAGAAGGGCGGTGCATAAACTAGAAGACTATTATCTCTAAATAGTCTTGATTGATGGATCACAGCCATCTGTCAAATGTTCTCTATTCTTAAATAAATCACACACCTAGATAGAGAGTCTGAGGCAGTGAGGATAGAAGGAAGACAATAAGTGGCAAGGGGGTGAGGGGCTTTCCCAGATGAGGAGATGAATTCGATTTTGGTGTTTGCATATGGAACATTAGAATGAAACTTCCCAAACATGACCTCATCAATGACCTCAACCAGAGTGGCAGTGCCTCCTTGCATTGTTTTTGCCACACCACTTGCCCCCTGTGCTCCACATTATTGGTCTTGGGACTTTCCCTTCCTTATCCTCCTTGGCTCTGGTGAGCACGTCTTTGTCAAGCTCTACACCATCTCAACTAATCAGCTCACCCATGTCAATTACCTTAAGGCACTCCTACTAGCCACAGTGGTTCTTGAGTCCTGACCATCATTTGCATTCGAGGTTATGAGCACCCTCTTCTGCTCTTAAGATTGAGGCTCTTTGAGGAGATGATGATCCAGAGTTTCTTTTTCTCCTTAATATCTAAATCCATCAAATTATGAAAATGCACTGAAAGATTTGAAAGAATAAAAAAAGAATGCATATTGGTTCATGTGTATCAGTTTGTTATAACTCCTTTGTTGAAGCTGCAAAAGTCACAGTTCAATGAAATTCACACTTTTAGGGGTTCCAATCCAATTGAATAGAGCACCGTTTCACCAGCTTACTGGTTGAATTGGATGGTCTATTCTAGATCTGTTAATGGTGCTTGCAAGTTTGATATCTGACTGAAATATTTAGATAGAATAGAAGAAATCTTCATGATGATTTGTCAATTTGGACACAGGAATTAATAAGGTATCATGAGTGCTGATTAAAAAGATGTTGGCATTTATGGTCAATTTACTATAGGATATTTATGAGAAAGGAAAAGGACAAAAAGTTCTTCCTTGGGAAGCAAAAGTCATTCCAGTTATTTGATTTGCTCTAAAATTCTAGAGAAATTGAACTCTACAGTTTTTGGCCCTTTTTGGTGGAAAATGAAACTGCAGGTTCTCTGAATTGATAAACATTTTCCATATTGTCATATTTTCTTGTGAACCAAAGAACTAAAGAACTGGTTTCCGGTTCTTTTCACGTCTTTGGCCTTTTACTCAGAGAAAGATAAAATGCAAGCTTTCATCTCTTTCCATTTCCATATCGTCATGTTTTGCTTGTGACTGACTGACTAAAGGAACTACTTTTTAGGTTCTTGTCTCACGTTTCAAAAAAAAACCTAAGGAAGAAAGATATGCCTAAAGGTTGGATGAATATTTGAACAATATGTATATTGGAGTAGCAATCACTAGTTGTCATGGTAAGACAACTGAACTTCAAATGAATTGGGTTCGAAAGAGGAGCTAGTACTAAACAAGATAACTCTTTACACTTGTTACAGATGAACTTACTAATGATATTCAAAAGGAGGTAACATGGGAGCTTTGCAAATGATATAATACTAATTTATGGGAGGAGGATAAGGTTGAGTGCTGAAGTGGAATTACAAGGAGCTTTGGAGGATAACAGACTAAAACTAGTAGAACCAAAACATAATATATGCAATGAAATTGTAAATGATGGATAAATATTGTAAAATTTGAAAATTGTTGTTATCTTGGATTTAGAATAAATAGTTAATTATATCTTAAAAATTAGAGTTGGATGGACTAAGTATACAGTGCTTTTGGGATGCAATGTGATTGATGCATTCCTCCCAGGCTTAAAAGGTGGATTTATAAGGCAAAAATAATACCAATAGTGCCGTACAGTCTGAAGAATGATTATTAAGGAGGTACCAAAGACACAGGACAAGCATCTCTCAAAGCAAAGTGTTGGAGACCACAGTAAGATGGTACAGCCATGAGCAATAGAGATTTTAGAAGGCCTTGACAAAGGTAAGGGCCACGTTTGTCTCAAAAGGCCAAGAAGGAGGAGGGAGGACCTTTGGTACATGAATGAAAGTTGCAGGAAATTGCGATGCAACTCTTGATAGGAAGAATGACCCAACAATTGATTCATAAAACTTACCTTGAATACATGGTCTGAGGCTTGATGGTTATGATTATCGATATACCTACAACAACAACTACCACAACAAAACAAAGCAAACAGAAAAAGAAGAAGAGTGGACCTCTTTTTGTTCCAACCGGCGCTTTGCTTTTGTCTTCTTCTCAGTCTCCCAACCAAAATTTTGGCTTTCATCTTCTCATACCTGAAAGCAGTCGTCATAATCACAAATCCGGACACTTAGGTATGGTGCCATAGCACTATTCAAGATAATGATAAATCTGCAGAACCTGCCAAACTGTTATTACCGTGTTTTCATCTTGGCCATCTCTGCCTTCTCCCAAGCATCTGCCTCTGTGTCCAATTTGTTGGACCTAGCTGAGTTCCCCTCCTTTTTCTTAATATTAGATGATGTTGTAGGTTTTATGGTGGATTGAGCTTTTGGCCCTGGTCTCGCTTCATTTCCACTTCCAAATTTCTTGCTACCTGTGTCAGTTAGATACTTATCAGTGAAGGTTTTGGCATTTTTAATGGTTGGATGGTACCTGTTGTCTTTTCTGTACTTTTGCGATTAAGAGTTGAATCATTCTGCATCCTTTGGTCTGAAATTGATGATTTCCTCGTAATGTTGTCACCTGAAGCACAAAGGAAACCAATGCTTGAGATGTTGAGAGAGTGGTTTTAATATCAGATTGATTTTTCCCATTGATAGCGGACAGGTAAATGCAGGTTTCTTGTATATGTGTCATATTACTGCTTAAATTTAGACTATAAATAATATCCAACTTAGCCTACTTCCAAGTTGCCAAACATTTATAAAAGATCTTCGAGATTTACCTGCTGATTTGCTGCCATCTTTTGCCTCCTTATTACTGAACCATCTAAGAGGCCCTCTGGAATATACTCGTGTGCTTGTGTTTCCTTCTCTTTTGCTTTTGGATATATCAGAAGTTTTCATTCCTTCAAGTGGACTTTTCTTGTTCATGAAACTTTCTTCATTCATTGAGGCAATGGCATATGCAGCTGCTGCAATCGCCATCTCAAATTCTCCATTGCTGGAAAGCTCTACCTGACTCATTATCTGGTTAACTAACTTTAGGATCAGTTATGTGCTTCCTTCTCTCTGCAGAAATAATATGTTACTTTTTTTTTGTGTGTTTGTGCAGTCCAAGACTGCAGTTTATTTTGAAAACCATAACATGCTGCAAATAATTTGCTTATATTGGAAAAAAGCATGAGTGATTTTTTTCTTCATATGAGCAGCAGACCTAAAGTGCCTAACTCATGTTTCAAGCAAGGGAGTAAGGAGCAAGCTTTTCTAACATAATGGTGTAGATAATCAAAAAGATTCATTGAAACGGTAAATAAATTTATTAGGATCAATGAAGGCTTGATACGGGCCTAACAAATTTTGGGTGGGCATGGAAAGTTGAATGATTACCGAGGTGCAGATTCTAATTATGATTTTTATATTATATATAGATGTTGACAGCTGTCCAGTTAAACAAAATGTAAAGACTAATTAAGATGACATGTGAGGCAGAAGATGCAGGTTTTTTATGTCTTGTGTTTTGCAAAATGAACCCTAAAACATTCTTGAACTACTTCCCTATTTAATGGAGATAATAGAAAATAACTCAGGCGAGTACCTATCTTAAAGGACACTGCTTATTGTGGTGGTATTCTTCCCTCTCCTACAAAAGAGACCAGAGCATTAGAAGGTAAATAGAAATGATAAATAATTATCAATGATGTTAAAGTCACTACATAATTGTTCTCATGCTTGTTCACTACAGCAAGCGCATGAAGCATTCTTTGAAGTAATGACATATTTTTGCCTGTAAAGGAATCATCCCTGATACGTATGATCTATTCATTTCCTATGTGTTTCTAGTGAATGGAGTATCTTTTATCACCAGCCACTTCTCGTGTATGCATTTTATTGGATGTTTTAGCTGTCCAAGATAAACATGAAAAAGAGAAGCTTAACAATTTCTAAGGATGTACACATATATGATAATGATCAAAAGTTGACATTTCCACTACCTAAAACACATAACCTATTTCTTTTCTTAAAAAAAAAATTATAGACTAGTTCCTGATGCATCCATAAATGAAGTACCTCAGATCTGTCAGCAAATTTCTATTCTGATGATGCACCTCGGTTGATCTTCGGAGTTCTCTGGTGTTTCAGAGAGATGGATTCAAGCAGGAAGAGATACACTCCAGTGTTGAAGCTTGGAGACTTAAGCTTGCTTGTGGTGGTTTATTTGGTGACAGCTCTTCAAGACTTATAAAGAGGTGAGGGGCAAGCAGTTTGGGATGTGCTTTCCCATTCTAGTCCTGTTTGCACACAGGTAAGGATCTCCCTTTAATTCACCTTTGTGTCCCAGCTCTAGGTTTGTTTCTGTATGCTGTTGGCTTTTGAGCTAGGCTAAAGATTGTAATTGTGGAAATGAATGTGCTATTTCTTTCTTTAGGCCTTCTCATGCTACTTTAAGAAGGTCGTACTTGGAGGTTTGCCTGCTTAAAAAAATGTGCCCCTTTACTTTGCAGCTCTTAGTGCTGTGCATATATTCTCCTTGCTGAGCACATACTTCCTGTGGGATTTGCCAGATAGAACAGATTCTGATCAGTTTGTTCCGACTTTCCGTCGTTGCTGTAAATCTGGTTAGAAACTTTAGAATATATTCCTCGGAAAACTGCCCAAAATAACAAGATCAAATCTTTCATTGGAGAAATCTGAGTGCTCAAATGGACGGATGGCAGCGCTTTATAGCATTCAGATGATAAATAGCGGGGTGGGGCGAATGATAAGACGTGACAGGTTGGAATCATCTTTATAGTTCTTCCATTAATTGGTTGCCCTCGCTTTGTTCTGCACCAATAGGGCAGGGGATGAGACAGTTGTTCTAGAGCTCTCATGTTGGAAGGTGAAAGAAGCTTGATCATTGATTTATTTATCCTTTGGTTTGATGCAACTGCGCTGCCGGCTGGTCTCATGTTTCTATGATCAGCTGCGTTTAAAACTGGCTTCCAGCCTCAACTGTGCTTTTAACTGGATCATCCTCTTGTCTGGTGCCGAGTGGTGCATTCACTGGTAAAAGTGAATTTGCCCCTGGCTCCAGTTTTAGAAAGCTTTTCAAATACCGTAACCTAAACTATGGCCAAGTGAACCATTTAAGCAGCTGAGGACAAAGGTAAGGGTGTAACCGAGTTGAGCTTGTCAAGCTTGAGTCTGATCAAGCTTGATTTGAAATTAATTATGAGCTTCAAATCTGGAATCAAGCTTAGTTTGTTTACCATTATTTCAAGCTTAAGTAGAGAGGCTAGAGCTTTATTTCAAGTTGAGTCAAAGACAAGCCTAATTGATCGGCTTGATAAACCTAATTGGTCGGCTTTATTTATCACTCCTGTTTTAATATTCAACACAGAAGTTACCGCAACCAGATAATTATCAGAACCATCCAACTGGACCTTCAATCAGCAGTTTGTATGTCGGGGAACAGTTTGTATGTCGGGGAAACAAGCAACTAAACGGACTAGAATCTTTATTCTTAATCGGCATGTATTCAAACTTAAGGTTGGGTTTTGTGCGTTGCTGGATAATCTTAAAAGATTATTTGGATTGCCTGCAGGATAGATTGCAATCATTAATTATCAGTAATGTTGATTATTGTATTTAGTACGCGTAGATAATATTGCAGTAAAATTATTAAAAATCTTGATTGACATGTTTGGTATGACAATCAAATTACTGATAATATAATATTAAATTTTAAATATTTTAAATTAAATTTATTAAAAATCATATTTTGTGTATAAATTTTAAGTTTTAAATAAAAGATAAAAATATATTATATATTATAATATTTTCATCATCAACTCTCCTCATTGTTCTCTTTTTCAATCTCTTAGAAGTTTTTTTTTTTCAATTTTAACAATTGCTTGAGCTCCTCCTTCCAGCCTCTCCCACGGTCCCATCCTTTCACCCAAAAAAAAATCTCTCACCCGCACCCGAAAAATCCAAACAACAAAATCTCCTTCCAACTTCTCCTTCCCTTCTTCCACCTCCGCCGCACCCGCAAACCCCCCACCTCCTCCCCCTCCTCGACGCCGATTGCGTCTCCCTCGACCTCCCCCAACGTCCCCCTCCTCCCGCTCGCATGCGCCCCTCAACGCCGACGGACAGTATCTATCCTGACCTCGCCCTCCTCACGATACTCATCCACCTAGTTCGTAAGCTTGGCGACCACCTTTTCTCTCTTCTTTTGTTTCCGTCACACTTGCATCCCCCCAGATCTGATCACCTTCAACTCCGCCCTCATCAGAGTTTCATCCGCCATCCGTAAGAGCAAGACATCTTCGGGCTCACATCCCACCGTCGTCTCATCATCCAGCTCCGCCGTCCGTCGATACGAGCACCCTTAGCTCAGGGTGGTTCGTCAAGACGAGCACCATCAGTCGGTGCTCACAGGGACAATCCATCCCTTACGAGAAGGAAAGGGTGAAAAAATAATTTACACGATAATTTTTGAAGATATTTTATCCAAAAAATTATTATAATATTATCAAATATGTGATAATCTGGATAGCCACTTCTCTTCAAGATAATCTAGATTGCTTCTTGGGAAGCAATCTAGATTGTCATTTAAAAATATACCAAATGCAATAAGGTGGTGTGCCCAGGGCCAGAGGGAAGACAAGCTAAGCAAAAGAATTATCTACACATTTCTTATGAGTTATGAATAGTAAGAAATATCCTACAATCCCCAAATTGTGTGGGGTTTCTATCACAATCATCTCTATTACCTCTACAAAAGATAGATACAGGACCAAAAAAGATGGTGATGTAATCCAATCCATGCTTCTGTAATGAGATCATGTAGACTGCTGCTTCACCCATCAATTCAAAAAGCACCATTTGTGCCAAAATTGTGGGGTTATATGCTCCTAGCAGGTACTTACAGTATGAGGAACGCTGATCATTTTGTTACAAAATGAAAACTTCCTGTGCCACCATTGATGCAGCCATTATTATTATTAAAGGGAACAGCTGGAAGGTACAACTCCTGATCTTGACAGCATCGTTCATGGGACAAATTCCTTGACATGCTTAAATGAAGGGCAAGACTTAGAGATGCAAAAAGTTGATCGTGGCTACATCTCTCATACTACCCTCCTCTCTGCTTTATGCTGTCTGGCCTTCTGGTCTTTGACTGGGGCTCCAAGATATGACAGTTCCTTATGAAGTGATCGGAGTAGTTTACATGCTTTGTCCAGAATGGTTGGAGGTGCTTATAGCCAATCTCCAGCCATGGCTTACATTGTCCATTGTAATGGATCACAGCAGCTTTGCTGACACTGTCAATGTCAGGCTTTTCCTGATAACCCAAGCCTAGCATGTGCCAAGATGGGTCAATAGGATGGACGTTGCCTCTGAATGCTATCAGTGCAGGTGGCAACGTGCCAAGCTTCCATAATGCCAGATTTGATTTCAAATTCTGCAATCCAAGAAGGGTAGGAAAGTCAATGATGAAATAATAAATAGACTATGGTGGCATGAACTAAGGTTGATCTTGAAGTAAAAGGCAGCAATGGATTCTGCTTTGGTACAAAAAGGGGTCAACAAGTGTCAGCAGGAACAAGATTCCAAAGCATGTGCAACACAGTTGTTAGAACATTATGGTTAGTAAGATTCCCTTTCAACATTCTAGAACATTTATGGCATGCATCAGCAGCTAAAAGCACACGTTCTAGCAAGATATATTCAAAAGATGGCCAGAAAAGTTAACAAGGAATTCTACAGCATATTTAAAATGAAGGAAAGCATAACTAATGCACTGTTTTTGGGGAGGATAACACCCTTTGGTGAAAGATGGTGTAAGAAAGGAATATTATCAGCAGTATTTGTAAATGAGAACTATAATACAGGTACAGAATAACAGGAAAACCATATTTGGGGCTACAAAGGGGACACCTGTTATTCTTAATTCTCGGTTCCCATAAGAAACATTATTGGAAATTTGGAATCTCAATCAACATAAACTTGATCTCTTATCAAAATTCTAGTATTATATGTAGCATTGTCTTATGCATGTCCAAAATGAACTATATGATACAGTGGCTCATGAAGAAAGTAGACCACCAAATTAATGAAACCAGTGAAGACAAAAGCAAGAAATAAAATGTCAATCAAAATTACATACATGAATATTGTAAAATACATGACAACAGTGAAAGATATCAAAATTAATGTTTCTGTAGCATATATCATTTCTTGTTTCAGTTTCAGATGTTATTTATAAGTTCAATCAAAAAATGAATACATAATGTAAATGGTTGTTAAAGGATGAGCTCAAAAAAAAAAGTGAAGGAAATTTACAAAATAGTTTATAATGATATTTGAAAAGAAAAGGACCAATTTCATTGAAGTACACTAAAGGAAAATTATAAGCAGAGCAATAATCATGAAGTATGTAAATGGACTACCAAACAACTCAGATAATTATACTTAAGGCAGCTCAAAATGCATATAAAAGATAAAGGGCTAGATAAGATGATATACCAACTGAACTTTGAAGAATTATGGAAGAAAACAGGTTGATTAGAGTAAGTTGTCAATTCAGTAAGGATAAAATATGGAAAACATTAATTCAGTAAGTTGTCAAGTCATATGGTACTAGCAAAAAATTAATTAGAAAGCTATCAGCCAAGATTGATGGATCAAAGATAAAGGGTCTCCCAATGGTAGTTTTGGCTTTATTCTAAAACAATCAACCATTGAGACTTGCTTCTTGGTCTCATTTGTTCTTGCTTACCCCAAACTAGATTTAACCATGAAGTTGCAACTTTCAACCAAAACTCTTTACCTTCTTTTAAGTGATTGGGACCAAGGTGGAGATTTGGACTTCCAAATCCCTCCAAATTACCATCTTGTTTCTTCAAGCTTTAAAGACTGGGAGAAGATGAAAATACGGAGCCTATGGTGGTGCACGACTTGTGGATACTGACACAAGAATCAGATTCAGTTATGTCCTAAAAATCTGACTTGACAAGAGGAAAACAAAGGGAGATATGGGAACCATAGCCAAAAATAAATTTAGCTATATATATATATATGTATATGCTTAAAGAAACCACTAAAAGATCATCCAAACTCCCCAATTAGCTTAAGGACGCAAGACAAATGACATTTTGCATGGTTACTTTAATACCTACATCCTTGACTAATTACTAACAATAGAATAAAACCTGTTTCTAACATCATTATGGCATATCAAACTCATTGTCGAAAATATCTAACTCTCTACCGAACTTTTGACGTGATAACCAAAGAATTTGGTAGGTATGCAAGTGTCTAACACGTAGTTGTTTTGGATATGTAGTGTCTAACACAAATTCTTGAAGCTGGATGCAATAGTGCATAAAATTGGAAGCCCCAATTATCCAGAATTGACAGAACTTACCTCACCTGACCTGATCATGAAACTTAACTGAATTGGAGCTCGCTTGCCCTAACATAACTTGGTCAAGTCATACCCAACTTCACCAACCCAATCAAAGTAGGACCAAACCAAGCGAACCAAAGCACTTACCATGGTCAACAATATTCACCTTCATTACCTTCAAGCAAACATTCATTGGAACTACAACTAGATTACATGAACATGTATTCGAAGAAACACTAGTACCAAACTCATCAAACGTAAGTTCTATTGCTTTGGGAGTTCTATCCAAACATAGTCCCTTGGATAATCAATGTGTTTAAGAGAGGATACTTTTCTAAAGTCTATACTTAAAGGTGTGTAAAGGAAAGCATGCCATAGGAGACCCCAAAAGAAATACTACCTTCAGCATAAGGAAGTCGATCGTAAGGTCTCGTTAACAGCTTTAAACCTTTCTAGGGAGAAAGCATGCGAATATGTAGCCAAGAGAAAGTTCCAAGCATGGTGACCAAGGGACTGCTCTTATGCTCTATAGAGAAATGGACAACACACTAATAGAATTTGGCTTCATTGGATGAAATAGAAGGTTGCTGGAGGGTTTTATCTAAACACCGCATGCATTTGAGAATTAAGACAATCCATGTCTATAGCAAGAACTATGATTTTTATGGATTAACTTAAGTGGGAAATATAGGTAAAATATGTTTTATGTGCATTAAAGTAGTCAATTAGGATTTATAATTAAAAACTAAAGGAAGTCCACCAACTGAGACAAAAATAAATAAATGATATGGATTGCAAACTAAGATGGCACAGACATCAAAGTTCACACTTCACAATCTCAGCACCAAATCCCGTGCGGAAACCATGTTGTATATCACCCCTACACCCAATAAGGGTCGGTTCAACATCCTGAGTACCAGTACCAAGTATCGGCTGGTACAATGTGCCCGATATAAGATGGTAACTATCGGTACTGCATCCATTCCCACTTAGAGCACTAGTTTTGTACGAAAGTTCGTGAATGATTGACTAGTACCCAAGGCACGAACTGACACACGTGTACCCCATGCATATCACACCAATCTATGATTGCTGCAAAGAATTGTTGCTCTAAGTGGGGAATGGACTGGTGCAGGGTAGCACTCTTCAACAACATTACATATTGACAAGGATAACGTTGCAGGAATTTAAAATTAAAGAAGTTTTAGTTGAAAGAACAAGCATTTGTTGTAATTGATCAAAAATTACCCCAATACATTGAGATTGCTATTTCTACCTTAGTTGTATTATATAGAATAATAAACAGAAAGATAAACATGCAACAAGCAAAATTAAGGCAACAAGGATGAGGTGAATTTTTGGGATGTTATAAAATCTTGTCCTTAAGAGATAACGAGAAGGTTTTATGACAATAAGGTTCATAATGTTTGGATTAGAATATTGAGTAATAGATGGGGCAAAGGCATAAGCATCATGCAGATGAGAATAAGAGGTGGTTAGATATAACATCAAGAAGTCTAGAAATGAATCAAATGATTGCATTAAAGAATGCATGTTTGTAGCAACTAATGATTAAGTTATGGAGAATTAGATGTGATGGTATAATTCAACAAAATATTTGTAAGAGGGACTCAGGTTAGTGTTAAAAAGTCATCGAGTAGAAGGCGAAGGCTGCACTTACCTGGATGAGGTTGTGAGAATAGGTGAGGAAATTATGAGCTTACAAGGACTCTTTACAGCTATAGTTTTGATAGGGATTTGCATGGAATAGTTCAGTCAAAAGAAAATATCCTGCTATATGTATTTGGATGAATGTTGACGTAAGTTATATGTTTGTGTAATACATGTATCCACCTGACTGCAACTGCGATTTATATCCTGCACCTCAAGTTCAGCAGACTATGCACTACAATCTTGATATGCATGTTATGCAAATCAACAATAAACTAAAATGCCTCTTATACAAGAGCAATGCTCATTTATTTCACACTTGAGCCCTGATCATAGTCCAAACTCCAAAGTGAAACCCTTGTTATTTCACACTTGAGCCCTGATTATAATCCAACGTGAAACCCTTGCCTTCTAACTATCACTGATATTACCCCAAATGTTACCTAAACATGCGTAAAAGCCCCAAGGCAGGAGACTTTTGTCAAACAAGCAAAGAGAAACAGAGGACTTATAGTTCTATTTTCCTACGAATACCCTTCCACTACTGAAATTAAATACTTGTACAGCCTTAGCCATCATTCAACCAACCTAGAACCCAGGATATTACTGATCAAATATGAAGCTTCAGATTATCTTCAGGGGTTTTCTCCAAAGAAACGTAAGCAAAAGTTTGAAGCCATAAAGGAATTTTATCCAAGTGACTTAAATCCTGGTGTGCCCAATGTGGCAGGGCAGGAAAGTCATCTATAAGGTAACAATTCCTCCAATAACGCCATTGTTTGAAAAGGCAGCAAAAGAACATGGGCTAGAGAATGGGTGAATCCAAGACCAACTGACATTAATATCACTGTTGGGATAAACCGACTATCCCCGACACCGACCGCGTGCCGACTCA
>KE505039.1:522527-538194 GCA_000441515.1 Elaeis oleifera | reverse complement strand
CTGGGTAAGCTCCCTGAAGCTCTCTGGTTCTCTCCTTTACACTGTTGCCCGTTCTCCTCTCTGACTTGACCGTCGGAGGGTCCCCGCCGGAGCTACCTCCGGTCCGTGTGAGCTTTCCCGTGCAGGTGCTCGCTCCCGACGACCAGGCGTGATCGACGAGGGGATTGGCCGCAACAATCACCATGGTAGTGTCAATTTGTGCTGTGAAACAGTAAAGAAGATCTTTTTGTAGGTAAGGATAAGTTGAAGCATCATTTCAGAGAGCGAATGAAATGAAAGGATAAGTATAGACTATAGAGCCACTTACTAGTATTTAGAAAGCTAACTTTGTAGTAAAAGGGTCGATGGAAGTATATGGTCATGGACTTGTGAAAGTTTGGGAGGAAAAAGATAATCACAAAATATTCTGCATGTTTTGAACCAAAGTTTGTATTCTGGGTGAGAAAGAACACAAAATAAATGCAGCAAGTAAATTACCATTAATACAAAACATGTTTAAGCTTGTCCAGCTACCTCTTTTTCAAACAACAAGTCTTTAAAGTCTCCACTTAATTCCATCAGATTTTGTTTAAAATTGTGGCATAGCTTGTAAAAGAGAATATTTAACCAAAACAAGCATCTGATGCACCAACTGGAGTTAGCCAAAGTTTCTATGCATGTGCTACTGAAGATGAAAATGATTGCAGATATCAGTTAAATTTACATTGGTTTAGTCTACTGGAACGTGAGAGTACATAACGTCATTATGAAAAGCCAACTTCAGAAGGGAAAGAAAAAGCAAGACGAAGAAGAAGAAGATGCAACATCTTCCCACTGAAAATTAGGAATGCAGATAGAAAAATGAATGAGATGGCAAATGAATTGAGAAACTACCTCTTTCATCCAGTAATGGTATGTATCTCTTATGCTTGTCTTCCTCCATGCACTTAAGTCAAATATATTCATCCCATATGCCCACGCACACTCATCAGGGTCCAAATTATTGGCAATGAGAGGATGGGAGAAATTAAAGTATGTCCTGAAACGCGTAGACATCACCCAATCATCTTTGTCTTTGCAAGTTTCTACAGCCCCATTTACCTTTCCAGAAAGATCAATCTCCCACAATGGTGATAAGTCACGCTGAATAACGACATCATCATCAAGAAACAGCACCTTGTTGAGGTTTGGGAAAAGCTGTTAACACATTACAAAATGCATGTTATCACCATCTGTCAGCAAAAGACAAAGTTTAAGAAACAAGAGTCTTCTGGGCCAGATATAGCATTTGTGATTTAGAGTAAAAAACTCAGATGTTATAAAATATTTGGTATTCTTCAACTTTCAATCCATAAGGCTCATTAATCTGGTCAGATTGCATGGCAAGTTAGAAAAATAATTTCTCTAAATTTTGTTTCCTGAGAAACATTTTGTCGTGTTAACCCAAATTTAGAGAATGCCTAAGTAAATGAAAGATTCGACTACATATTCTAGATCTGTTTAGCTTTTCCCATAATAATTCTTCCTCTTTCTTCTCTCAACTGGTTATCCCACTTATTCTTTACATATTCCTATTCTTCTCTTCTAGTTACCATTCAGATTAAAATGTCCTGGTCTAAGCATCTTTATTGCAGTTGCTTATAGTTCAATTGCTATTCCTTTATATTAAATGCATACTTCAACATCTTTTGAACTCAAATTTCAAATTGCTATCCAAAGTTGAGCATGGTTAACACGGTAGAAGAGGTATCACAGCAAAAGACATTTACCTCAGGCAGGTATATGCAGAGATGACTGAGCAGGGAAATATAATTTGGACTCCTGGCTTGCAGTTTTGAAATGAGAACCCTTGGGTTTCATTTACATTGCTACCCATTATGTGATTTCCATGATAGTGATTCCTGACACCATAGTGATTTCTATAGTTCCAAAAACAGAGACATTTTCTCTTGTCAACCAATCAAATTGATGAACACCTTTCACCTCAACAGTGGCAGGGGATGTTGAGTGCAAAGCAAACCATGAATGCATACCTGGGTAAGTCTTCTTGTCAGTGATAACATGGAAGACTACCTTTTCAGGTTTTAATGAAGATCTCACAGCTGAGGTGACCACAACAGAGGCTGCAAGGATGTTATCAGTGGCTATAATGAAATGGTAGTAAGAGTCATCTGATAGAAAGGTAGCAATTCAGGTGGTGGCAATTGTTTCCGGGCATGAGCATTTGACAAATACTCATCAGTCAAACGCAAGGAGAGACAATGAAGGCCCTTGGGAATAGTAGCTGCCGCCACATGTTTGTGCAACTGTTCTGCCTGCCTTGATATTTTTACCTCACTATCCATATTTTCCATCTGCACGAGACAAACAGTCAGCCAGAAAAGAAAGTTCTTTGAAGATTCACTAAAGTAAACTGAGCACAAAAGGATACACCAAACACAAAATAATTGAATGCAACAGTTTTATTAACTAATTTCGGATAAAAATGGATAATCATGGAGAGAATGTGATGCAGCTTTCAGAACTAGGGCTGCAAATAAATAGCTATATGCTGAAATAAAATTCAGATCTGGACAGATCTGAAAATTCTTTCTTATGACCCTAAACATGTTTCCTAATCATAGACGATCTCTCAACTTGATTGTAATAAACCTGGGATTCTAACTTACATGATTTGACTCAAAAAGGGATTCCTATTTTTTTTTAAAAAAATCACTTTACCTTTAAAAAAAAAAAACTAAAGAACTTGATGAATATAGTAAATTCATATGGAATATCACATAAAAGGCCATCAAAATCTTTTCGAGTCACAAGTCCAATGAAGTTAAATTTTCTCTAATCCAACCTAAACCCAGACTAGGACCTGCAGATGATAATCCTCTTACATAGGACTTCAAACTTGCTAGAAAATAGATCTAAGAACCAGTATGAAATTGCTACGAAACAAGTAACATGCAATCAAATCCCTATAAAATTTAAATAAAGAAACCTAAGACTCAATATAAATAGAAATCAAATGAAAATAAATATAAAAGACTAAATAACTAAAGCAAACCTAATTTTGACCCAAACTAAATCAAAGTTGATTCATCACAGACACCGATCAGATTACAGTGGTTATATGCTAACTGTGGTCATCTACTAACTACTATTCCCTGTTTTCAAGAAAAAAGAGAACTTGTGTAAAGAGTAAACGCCGCCAAAAATAGTAGCTCATTAGATCTCTTCCTGTTTAGCATCCAAAAGGAATTTATAAACATATTTTTAGAAGTGCGACATTGCATGTAACTCAGAAATTATAAATTTATTAATCACACAGGTCAATACATGCCAACTTGAATTTTGCAGCATGACCAACTATTATATTTGAACATCTGACATAGATCTACGCAGGAGCCCATGATCTCCCATCCAATATTCCAAACAAATTCCACCAAGCCTCTGTATCGCATTCACATTTCTCCTGCATGTAATGTGGAGAGCATGAAACATACAGGCAGCAGTTTTAGATAAAACAGGACAGCGAATCCTTGAATCCTACAGATAAATGTGAGTCTTTATCAGATAGGTTATTTAATTTAGCATTTTTTTCTATTAATATTTTCTTTAGCATTTAAGTATTACAATCATATGCTGGAAGGTCGTATGCTTATGTACATAGATGAAAATGGATGGCCCAGTGCACAAGGCCCCCACCATTGCAGGACCTAGGGACGATCAAATGTACACATGCTTATCCTTGCATGTGAAGAGACTGTTTCCATGTTTCAACCCTGTGGCCTTATGCGCATAGATCATAGGTGAACAAAGGCTGTTCATGTATCCTAGTGTTTTGATCAGCAGAACATAACATGCAATTGTATGAGATTTAATTATCCAGTTGACAATTGTTAGGTCCAAGAATCTACATGCAAACACATATACATATACACCAATACGCATATAAGGAAAGGTTTACTTCTTTGAAGGTGGCTTTTATGGTTATGGTTGTTCGTATAGCATAAAGTTTACAGAATGACTAGAAGCATACAGGAGGCATGCAATGTATTGTTGCATGGTCATCGACCAAGGCACTATAGCCCAGAGTGGTAGTTTTATATACAGGTTGGTAGTTTATATATTAGCATAAGGTGATATATAAATGAAGATTTAAAATAACAGCCGTCATAAAAATACAGTGGCTATTATAATGGTTTCAGGCACCCACTGTTACATTATACATATAGAATAACAGGGGAAAAGATAAGAGCCATTTTAACACATTATTTAGCATTATAATGGTCCATTATAATGCAATTAAAGGCTGTAATTTTCCCTCGAACCTTTCACTAATAAATACTATTCCTTCCAAAATTCAATTTTTTGCATCAAATTTCCCTCCAAAAGAGATTGTACAGTCTGAAAAAAAAAAGAAATTAATCCAGCGAACAGTTAATGGAAAATAATGTCATTATTTTCCCATTATTTCCTATTATTCTATTATACAAATGTTATCACGGCCAAAAAGTGATTGATTTAATACTAAAAATTAGAAATGTCACTTTTGAGGCAAATGAGGGCCATTATAACTGTCATAACAGCCAACAACAGTTTCATGAGGGTCCACTAATAACAGAATATCACCATCATTGAAACCTTGATATAATCATTTCATTACCCATCTATATCCTCTCTAAAAAAACCTCTGGGAAATCTGAGAAAACTAAAGTAAGGTCAGGCCTCCTTCCATCCTTTAAAAATAAAATAAAGAAGATGCTATTTTTTCTGAAAATGCAATAGTTTCCTCTGAAGCTGCTCCACAAAGTGTAAACAAATAACAATTATTCCACCAAATACTTTCAATTTGCAGCACTTCATGCAACATGAAGAATCTAAGAAATGCAAGCAAGATAGTACAGTGTTGAGCCAAAAGCAAATTAACCTATGTAGAGTGTTTGCTCGTAGAAGTCATAGGGGAAAAACACCAATGAAAACATAAATGAATACAATAAATTGCATACCGTTGCTTTCAACCTTATAGCAAATGATTTGGCATTATACTGATTATTCTTCATTTCAGAAAGAAACTCCCTGAATGATTCTGGCAACTTCAAGCCAAGTGGAATCTCCTCGGAATTTACTTGATCAAGAATCTTGTATAAATCTCTCACAAGCCTCTACACAAGTACAATCAGGTGATCCAAAATAAGGTACAACTTTTAATAGTACACCCATCTATTTATCATAGACCTGAACACTGAAAACAGATAATTACCACTGAATCGTCACCACCCCTACCAAGAAATTTTGGACCCAATTGTCTTCCCAAACAATCTGGAGGGAAAAAATCGAGCATATTTAGAAGAAATGGATATGACTCACCCAGCTAGTATATTGCACAAAAGCAAACCCTGCAGTTTGACAAAAAAGCAACCAGATCCATTCATATAAACAGCATAAACACTCATCAAGATGATCGTGCGTTGACACCTGACCCATCCCACTGAAGCAAATCAGTAAAGGCGCCCTTAATGCCAGCTGAAAGAGTCTCTACTGCTTAATTGAATTGACATATGCATGTACATATACATACAAAGACATATATACATACTCATTAACAAATGTGATCCGATTTTGCAGATGGAAGAACCAATAACTTTCCATATAAACTTGATGAGACTACTCTGTATGCAAAAATCAGTTCAGCATCTTCTGAAATATGGTAAATATGACTGGTATATAATGTGGATATCCAAGAATTAGAAAGTGAGGCTCAAACAACTAGCTAAAGATTGGGTGCCAACCAAAAAATGTTAATGCCCTAAAATGCAGAAAAATTGACTTAAAAAATATTAGAAGTACTAAGCAAAATGGAAAAGCACAAAGTGAAACATGACACCATGGTGAGGCTGGCAAAATGACAATGAAGGAAACCATGCACGCGAGTTGGACTAGTAGCCAAGCTAGCATGGTCTCTTGCATATATTGCTTATAATTTGGCAGCAAAAGAGATGGTCCAGACCAACATAGCAATTCAACCAAGCGGTAGAACTCCACAAATTATTTAGAATAAATCCATCTCATCCAATTGCAAAAAGCTACAGTATCAAACTAAGGAAGATAAGGCGATGATCGGTAGTGTCAATGAAAGTCTTCGGAGCACAAACTGCAACTCAACAACTAACAAACAAACAGGTCAACAATAACCAAACAAAGAATCCCTAAGAAACAAAAAGAAATTGAATTGTACATTCAGAATTTGTATCTAGTTCCAAGGAAAGCTATCCATATCAGAATCAACATAAAGAAAAGGGGAAAGCATAAATAAAGATGAAAATATGGAGGAAAAAAAAGAATGATACTAAATATTAACACAGAATTCTTGTTGCGCCATCATGGTATGGAGGTTCACAAATCAATGCTCCAGATTCAAATGAAAAAATGAGATAAAAGGGATATGTGTGTGTGTGTGTCCAAATAGGAAAGGAATTAAAGATCCCAAGGAATAGGAGACGTGTAGGAACACATATCCGGACCAGACAGCTAGACATCAAATCAAAATCCATACCAATTAGGCATCTACCAGAAACAGGAAAAGTATCCAATCAACCCTAAAAGTTCAGGGTTAACTACTACTAATGATATAGTTCCAAAGGAGGAGGGAAAAGGTTGAAGGTAAGAGAAAGAACAAGTACCAGCCCAATTACTGCAGCTGGGAAGGGATGTGGGATACACAACAAACATCACCAAACACCACAGTCCAAAATCCCACTACGCTAGAAAGTTTATTCATCCCAATCCAGAAGCATCTAGACACAACAAATAGTACCACAAAGTAAATAAAGATGGAGAATTTGAGATATTGACACTACTTAAGGCACTAAGAATGGAAGAACAAAAATAAATCACGGGCCAAACTAAACTAGACAATTCAAATTCTGAATTCATTCAACAGAATTTAGATGAAAACAAACAAAACCAAACAAAGAAACAAACACACCCCATAAATCTAAACCCAACCAAGATTAAATTGTGAAAACAGATCAACCCAACGCTAGATACAAGAAGCAAGCACAACTAACACCAGAAAATTATCAAAACCTAGATCAAGAGGCAAAAATTTGACAAAGGAAAAAAATGATACGTTGTTATCAAACCTAGCAATTCAGATTTAAAACCAATCAAATTCAGCCATTCAAAATTGAGAGTGATGATCCTTGACACTCCAAAACCTAAACAATTCAATGCCAAATCTATACAAATCATTCCGAGACTTCGGTCGAGCAATTAAAGAAGAACTCGACGGGAGGCTTACTGAAGGTGGAGCATTTGTTGACGCCTTCGAGGGTGACGACGGCGGTGAGGATGAAGACGAAAGGCAGGAGGAAGGCAAGGATGAGGATGGTGTGCGAGAGGGTCCGGTAGGAGATCTGGCGAGCTGCGGCCTTGACCTTCATCAAGTCGAGAAGCCCATTTCTGCTCGATAACGTGATGCTTCTCATGCTCGGCGAGAACCGAATCCGCATCGTAGCAGGCGACGCCGCCACGCTCTCCGCCGCCTCTCTTCGCCGGCCGCCGCCGTCGTCGCCGGCGTTTCTAGGCGCGGCCCATGCAAGAAAATCACCGAGGCCTGTAGCCGTGGGACCGAGGGGAGGAGGGGAAGATCGAGCGGCGGAGGGAGCCAAGATGGGATTTTTCCGGCGTCTCCGGATCCGGCATTGGATTCTTTGATGGGAAATATAGGAATAATTGGGAAGGAATGGATCGAGGGGAATACAAATTGGTCTCTCTCTTTGTTTTCGTTTCTATTTATGAATTGTTTCTATGTGAGGATTTTTCCGTCACTTTCTTCGCGTCCGGAGATCTTCATGAGTTTAAGAAAGATTTAAGGGAGATTCGGCGACACATAACTGTAAGATTTCTTACTGCTTTGGGATTTTAGTTTGTTTTCTTGTAGAAGTCAAAAGATTCAAAAACACGTATCAAGAAGCAGCGCAGAGGGGTAGAGAGAGAAAGAGAGGGGAAGGAGAACAGAGGAGTTGGGGACGCGGGGAGAGAAGGAGCCTGAAATTAGGGGAGGTGATGTGGAGTAATTAGAGGAATTGAAGGATTGACCTGAGGATCATAGGGCCTTTGGGACGAGAAACGCAGTGAAGGAACGACGGAGGGATAAATTTATAGCGGTCCGAGGTATTTGGGAGAGGGAGGGAAGAGTTTGAAGCAATTATATATTTTAGCTTGAAGTTCAAATGGGAGCGTAGTTTGCGCCGTTTCTTTTGACTGCATGCAGTTTCGGCTCCGTACAGGACTCGTTATATTTAGATAAAAATATGCAAATAACCCCTAAACTTTTTCAATTTATGCTCTAGTATCTTTCAACTAAAAATATTATAGTTGATATCTTTTGACTCATAATATACGGTCTACGAAGCTCTTCCATCAACTCTTCTCATTAGTTTACTGACGTAACTTTATTTTAATCTCTAAAATCACTCGAAAATAATATTTTAATATTTTTTATCGATCGCTGGATTGAGAGATTGAGAGTAAAATAGTGCTTAGCCCACTTTTTAACCCTATTTTTAACCCATATTACCTTTTCATACTCGGCAAATATCTCGATCATCGCCTTCCTGTGAGATTCTGGTGAAGTCCAAGGAAATCCGATGTTAAAGGAGGAGGTCATAAAGGTAAGTTTTTCATTATTTTCTATGCTTCTTTAAATCCTCTTTTTCGGAACGAATCCTAATTCTCCCATAGCTTCGATTTTTTCTTACCCCGATGATCTTTTGGAAGATCTGCTCATGCAAAGAATAGCATTGTCAGAGGATTTGGATTACGAGCCCGCAATAATTTATGATTACGGTTTGAAAGCTGCTACGATCATGTCATGGAGCGAGAAGAATCCTGGACGGAGATTCTATCGGTGCATCAACTACACGGTTAGATGTTGAAGTCTCTGCCATTTTTAATTTTTTAAATTTTATTGATTTAATTTTTTCATGATTTGAATGTTCAGTTAGCTGGTGGCGGTTGCAATTTCTGGAGATGGCATGATCCTCCTATCATAAATGATCATGTGAAGGATTTGATTCTGAAGCTCCATCGGATGAATATTGATCTCAGTTCAAGATTACAGACGATAAGAAAGGCTTCACCTAGGATGACATAGGGGGTTTCAACAATTCAATCCAGTTAGAGTTGCATTGATAATGAGTTTGAATTTTATAAAGAGAGCTTGGAGGCATGCAGAATGGAATTGGCAAGTTACCAGATGCAGAAGTATCAGTGGTGTTTACACTTGTTTGTAGTTATTATTCTGTTATGGATGGTCCTGGGTGTTGAAGATAAAGCAGAGAGCAGTCTCTCTCTCCTATAGTAAAACTGATATTGGGTGTAATACTGATTTTGTTCAGTTATGTAGTACTATTTTGGATTGTAATAGTGTTTCTGTCAATATTATGAACATGTATTTCCAACATTGCAACAATACATACTATTTGGTTCATTGAGATATGTATTTTGATAATTATTCATTGCAAATATTGAACTTGTAACATATTGATAACATGATAAAATATTAATCTATATATTGAACCTGTAAGATTCTGAACAATAAACTGTTCTGAAAATATATCATTCATAGTATCAAAGTATCATGTTTGAAACAAAAATTATGCACAACAAACTATGCTGAAATAAAATTTTCTGTCAAAATAGCCTGTTTGATATCTGAAACAACAAAAGATTTTCTGATCGGATACATTGGCATGAAACAAAGTATCATATTTGAATATCAAAACAAACAGTGATCCTAGCATGTTGGATTTTGAACGGTGCTAGGATTTTGAACAGTGCTTTCCAAAATAAATAGCCTATTTGTTTGAATACCAAAACAATAAAATATTCACGCAACTCTAGTCTTCTTGCCTCTGCTTGAATTTTGAACGGTGCTTTCCTATGTTAATATCCCTGTGGATACATGTGAATTTGTCACTTTCTTTCTCTTAGGTTTACTAATTAATTTTGTCCAAGCCTTCCTGGTTGCTAGGATTAATAAATAAGAGTGTTAGTGCTTTGTCACCTATTTATTCATCCAAAACATATACAGTTATACTTACATTTAGTATTCGCAGACCGGTTAACTCATTTTGATAAAGTCCCATCCCTGTGAATGTAGATGCAGATGAGTCTTGTCCACTATTAACCTATCATGAGAAACACTCAAAAAGTAAGAATACTGACATATATGAATCACATACATATAATGTCAATTAAATGATTACTACTTTGTTGCGTTGGATTTTAAAACATCTTTCTTGTTATATCCTTGTAGGTTGCACACAGAGCAAGTCATCCTCCTTCCTTTCCTGAATAGCTTTGTCTTTTTATGACCCTCAAAGACTTATCTCTTCCTATTCTTTTAGGTCCTCCAGGTATTGTTTGCTTCAGTGGTGGCTCAATGGGTTCAAAGCACCCTTTCCCAATGCTCTCTTTTAGGAATTGGGTTAATAACATTGTCATAAGTTTTGATATAAGTTTCTTTTGAATACCAATAAGACAGAAAGTGTAGAGGGTCATCACCTGCATGGAGTATGGGTTAATAACAAGAAGAGAAAATTTTGATGTAAGTTTCTTTCAAATACCAATTAGACAAATATTGAGGGTCATCACCTGCATGGAGTATGGCAGCCACTGCATGGTCACATGGAACACCATTAAGGTCCCATCTCCTACATGTATATAATTTCTCTGATACATTGACAATATGAGCCACATATCCATCCTTAACCTCATAAAGATGGTGACCACGTCAGTCCACATCCCATACAGTGCATCTTTGCTTGATCTGCTCAAGCTTCTTTAATACTCTTGGAGCATAATTTTGTGACCACTTCAGTCCCTCATCCATTTTATGATGCATTCTCACCATGACATAGTTTCTTATAGCCTCAAGCATTGTAATGATAGGTTTACCCTTAAGCTCCACTAATACAGAATTGAATGCCTCACATATGTTATTATCTATCACCTCATATTTAGGGTCAGTTTTAAAGAATGCTTGACACTAGTGAATTAGATCATACAGCTGCAGCAGCTTTTGTTGTCCTTCTTCACTCATCTCCTTTAGAAGTTCAATATTCTTCTCGTATTTTGGACCATTAGGAGATTTTACACATGCTCGAAATTGCATCTTCAAATCAAGGCCCCTATGTCCTTTCCCCATCTTGCATAAATGTATCTTGCACACATTCTATGTTAGACCTGTAGAAACACTTCCCCTGCTGCACTAATGAGGCCCTATAATAAAACACTACAACATAAATTAGTCATGCAAAAAGCATAGTAGACATTAAGGTCTTATAGTGAAATTAATCAATCATACATTTTACATGTCACTTATAATAGTTCAGCCTACACCATCATTAAGCCCCAAGTCATCTCTTAGCAATTGGAAGAACTATAACCAATTATCAATGTTTTCAACCCCTATAACAACCCAAGCAATGGAAAATATTTGGTTGTTCCCATCTCTACCAACTGTAGTTAACAACTCACCCTTATACATCCCTTTCAGAAAAGCTCCATCAATACCAATAAGTAGTCTACAACCTTTCAAGAAGCCAGCCTTACATCCTTTAAGGCATATGTATATTCTTTAAATTTGGTTTGTCAACTTTAGTCACTCTTAGAGTGTCTAGTACAATAGTGCTTCTCTGATTCCTTCTAAGAAGTTTCTCACCATAAAATCTTAACAACTCAAACTCTTCCACATACTCTTTATGAAGTTCCTTTTGTATTATTAGTTTTCCCTCCTACATTGGGTCCAATTGACTTTTGCATTCAATTGCACCCTGGTAAGTTTTGAAAGAAGCCTTGACTTAATTGTGGGCATCTCTGATATGAATATTCTGTACCTATCTGCTATGACTTTTGATGTCACCCATCTATTCTTATTAGTAGTCTCATATGTATGCTCGTTATGGTATGTCTTCATTGTGAAAGTATTATTGTTTCTCTCATATAATGCATATATCAACCACTTGCACTTCTCATTCTTACAAACAACCCTCACTCTCCGTGGTTCATTCTTCTTGTACCTCAGAGCATACCTCCTAGTAATGAAATAATTATGAAGTGCCTTTCTGAAATCATGCACATTTCTGAATGTTTGCCCAAGAAAAAGTCAGTTCCTCTAGTATCAACTAAATACTTAGTAGACCTCCTCCTTTGTGCATGGTCTCTATCAGAATCCATATCATCATAACTTTCAGGATCTGAAGATGTAATGTAATCACTGTGGACATTTTGATGCTCTTCAGCAAACTTGTCTCTAATATCTCTTATCTCTGGATATGAGAAATTACCTAGCTCTTGCACAACTGTTCAAGTGTTTGAGCATTTGAACCTCTCCTACTATGGCTATATGTACATGGTCTCCCACCAGTTACACACTCATCTCTTGCTTCATCAATGTTTTCTTCTTGACAAGCTTGTCCACCTTCTTTTTTGGACTCCCTCACATCCAACATCAGTCTCCGTGTCAACATCACAACTACCATCATCACTCTGATCATCCTCAGCATGGTAATCACTGTCAATAGATGAATCATTCTCCGATATATCTTTCTTCAATTTCCTCAACCTTTCCATATGTGCTTTGAGCTTCTTTCTGGTGAAAACAAGCTCTTCATTATCATCTATATGGCCCTCTATAGGCTCCAAATCATTTTCACTATCTTTCTCTTCATTTTCATCTTTTGTATGATCCTCCACACCATGTTCTACATATACATCCATACTCTCTGATCTCTCTAAAATTATGGAAAGCTCATTTATAGTTGTATCATTGTATACCATTCGTAATCCATTTTTCAATACTTGTTCAGGTATGAGATAGAACACCTTATTAACCGTGGCCTTTGTAACTTTATTTAGCATATCCAATAGTTTAAAATATGACAGCCACTCTGGATCAACGTCCCATATTGAGCTTCGACCACCCACATACTTTAGAAAATCTGGATCTTCATGGATAAAATTTCTCTCGTAGAAAAACTGTAGTGTTGGTGACAACTCTTCTCTGGAGCCAAGTGCAATAGAGCTCAACTAATTAAAACAAAATTTCTTAGCCACGCACATTCCCAATCTTACTATAATCACATACTAATCATAATTAATTAAAAATATTTCCAAACAATACTTCACTAAGCTCGTGCTAAACATACTTTATACTGTCCTATTATCCGGAGATCATATTTTTTGGTGTTCATCGAATTGATCGTCAGAATATTGTATTCAGTCACCAGGATATTCTGAAACGACAGCGAAATTTTATTCGTCGGTCGGTTTTTAGAAGAACAACAGATAATAAAATGAAAACGCTTATCTTTGAGACCTTCTTCGTTGATCGTCGGGGTCGGAAAATTCTTTCCGATCGCTGGATTCTCCTTGGGGTGGTGATCGAGGGTTTTGCCAGGTGGGGGGTATGAAAGGGTAAAAATTAGGATTAAAGGCTGTATAGTACGATGTTATCTTCAATCCCATCAGTCCAGTGATCAGTTAAAATATATTAAAAATATTAAAATATTATTTTTAATGATTATAGAGATTAAAATAAAGCCACGTCAACAAACTAACGGACAAAGTTGATGGAAGGGTTTCGTAGGCCACATATTACGAGTCAAAGGACCTCAACTATAAAGTCTTTAGTTGAGGGGCATCGGAGCACAAATTGAAAAAGTTGAGGAGCTAGTTGTATACTTTTGCCTTATATTTATAGGTAATCAATAGAAAATAGAATTTTATAAATAATTTTAGTTTTTTATTTTTTTGGATGAGACGGCTAAGTTATACCAGCATCTCTCTCTAAATTTAGAAGATGTTTGGTTGGCAGAGTTAGAGTTTGAAATGAGAATGGATGACTTTCGTTCCAACGATTTGATTGAGAGGAATTTCATTCTGATTTTAATTTCGAAGTAGAAAATAATATAATTTATCTAAAATTCACTCTCCATTCTTCCTTAACGATTTAAATTTTCATTCTGATTTCAATTTTTATTATAACTAAATATTTCGGAAGATTTGACCATTACAATTCTGATTTCAATCTATTTCGATTTTTATCCCAATTGCGAACCATATATCCCCTTACGGTCCAACGCATCATACTATAGCACATTCTACAATGATGTTGGGATCAGAGTGGTAGAGTTCCAAAAAACAATCTTGTATGGTTGGCTATATATATAGCAATCCAATCTACAGTATTATTGGCCTCCCGTAAACATGAACTACCATAAAGGACTGTAAGATGGATATTAATCTCCTTGGATCTGTCAAAATTGGATACCGATCAATCTGAGTAGCAGGATCCTCCCATAACCAGCTGATCATCATCTTCGGGACCCTCCAACACTCTATCAGCAATACAATTCTAGTTTTAAAAGGTGTCTAAACAGTGCATTGTCTCTAACTTGAGCTGCGATATTTAAGAGGGAAACATGAGTCATTGTAGTGAGAGTTGCTGTGACCGAGCATCTAAGGTCGTTAATAGGAATTGTTTATGGTTCTAGACTTTTCTATCATCCTAGGATGATCTTGAGATTGTATGACCCATTAGGCCCCTTTGTGCTTGTAAGGTAATAGCAAGTTTATGTTGATTGTTTATAAGGAAACCAAGCAAATCTCTTGCTCTATCTCATCACAACCAACTCGAACACATTTGACAATTTGGAGTGACAATTCAAGCAAGGAACTTGCAACTTTAAATGATCGTGGTAGATCATTCAAGAAATATTGATGAAAATTTGAAGGCAATGATTAGACTAAAATAGATACTTTAAATGATCATAATTCCTACATGCTTACATGATAATGGTTAATCGAGGACTCCAGTACTACAAAGAACATCTTCCAAGATGATCGATCAATAACTTTTTCTTCCTCTCTAGGGGACTAAACACCACTGCAATTGTGTACATGATGGATGGTATGGAAGAATTCATGGGTTCTTTTATTTATCCTTTGCTACCTACCTACTCCATATGTAGAGAAGCTTGGCTGATATGTGCATGTGCATGACTGGTTTAGATCCACTTTTATAGGTCTTTACTTTATGGCCTGGGCTTGTGATTGATGTGGCCTGCTAATTGAGTGCCACTCATGCCACTAACAGCAAAATCATGTTTGTCCCTCTTCAAGTAGAGAAACCATCATAGCTTTGACCAACCGCTTGTCATCTACAAGGCGCCTTTAAAATGCGAAACAAATCTTAGGTGTCTAGATCTCCATGGAAGCTTGTGCAGTACATTGCATTTGGCATTCAATTGCTCATTCAAAACAATATATAATTTCATTATCAGCTTGTTTGATCTCATTATATGAAGGGCATTAAAGATCATGGAGAATAAATTAGAAAGAGGGTTACAAATCAATCTATGATCCCCATATATGCTCTTAATAGGTCAATCGAGATCCAAATTACCAAAAGGTAGGCATTCTAGGATGCCACTAAATAGGTGTTTCGTTGGTATATCAGGTTAAGGATAATCTAACAATTACTAGAAATTATTTATCTAAAAATAATTATAGAGAAAATAATTTTATAATTTTGGTTGGTGAAAATTACTCTAAAAATAACACTGAAAAGAATTACTATATTGATTGGAGGTAAATCTATATAAAATATGGTTAAATTTATAAATAT
>KE505039.1:453485-465927 GCA_000441515.1 Elaeis oleifera | reverse complement strand
GAAATTATTCCGATCCATTGAAAGAGTTTCAATGATATTTTGATAGAAATCATTGTATATCTAACTACCAGATAGAATTGAACCTATAAGGTTACACAACAAAGGAATTAGGTCTGAAATTAGCAATTGAACTTATGAAGTGTTAATTGGATTTAAAGAAATTCGATTAAGTTCAAGGTAATCTTGCTAGCACATAGTTGATCCAATTTCTCTTTCCATTTGAATTTCTTATTTGATAAGATAATTCAAACTTAATTACCTGCTAATAATCTAAATGAATAAGATTCATTGGACTCTAATTATTGAGTGTCTAAGATTTTGGATCATATGAATTAAGGATGCAAGTCCCTTATTAATTTTTTTGATAGTTATTATGGCGTCACCTTGATTGGATCAAGTTGGACGTGTCCTATGATTAGAGGGTCTTTTGATTTCATATGGGACATCCTTTGGGTACAAAAGAGGATGTAAAAAATTGGATGCAAAGGCTCCAAGAGTTGGCGCCTAATAGGATTCCTAATGTAAGTTAAATAACTTAAGTTATTAAGAAATCTAATGTAAGTAGGACTTGTATTATGAGATTGAATAGGATTCAATCCTCATACCTATTTAAAGGGACCTTCTCTAAGGTCCCTTGAGTATCTAAACCAGCAGCCCTCCATGCCTCATAGATCTTCCCACGCCCTCTCTTCCTCTCCCTTTCTCTCCTCTCCTTTGGGCATCCCACACGCCCCTCCTTAGGCATCCTCTCTCTTCCACGCCCAAGGGCACTTGGGCGTCTACTTTGTGCTGGTTACCACTTGCTCGTAGCAGTATAATACAAGGAGAAAAGTAAGAGAAAAAGAGAAAAAGAAGATCAAAGAAGAGATCAAGTGTTGATCGCGATTCAGACTTCATTCAGATTCAGCAGGTTGAATCTTTTTAGAAAAAAAATTTAATTTGAAGAGATCTATTCCAAACTGATTCTGAGTGGATACCCATAAAGATCAGACGCTTGTACAGCTAGAAAAAATTTTTTTCTCTTTCAGATCCAGATTTGAAGAAAAAAATTACGAAACAGATATACGATTTGATGACAATCTGAATTTCAGCATATGTCAATTTCAGCACATGAACTAGATCCTTATGATTTTATATTTTTATGCATGCATGATTTAGATTAAAAGTATTTTAATCTTATATTCTACTACGATATTTAGAAAATAAAGTTTTAAAACATACATGCATACCCCAAACCTCGAATTCCAACAGATGGCTGCCCACTCGTCAGTGACTTACTCGATATTGCAGTTATGTAGATAGTTTTTTGACCTATGGTGTCTCGATTATTTACAATGGGGTTACTGCAGTTTGACTGTACAATCACTTAATTACCTAGCTATTTGAAATCTTATGGTGTATGTTGGCTATAATAGGTCTATTGTAGGAATAGGGTATGCACCAAGATGAGATCTGTCGATCCTCATAGACAGGTAGAAGTTCTATGTAGTTTATTAGACTGAGTCCTAAAATTCATGACCATGATAGGTGAATGATGAAAAAAAATTCATAAGATTTCACATGGACTCGAATCAATTGAATCTGGCATATGATGGATGAACAAATTTGATGAGTTATCCTTGACCTACATCTTGTCGGGACTCACGATAGAAGAATTGAACTACATGGTAACTACACCTAGATGTTCAATATTCTATTATGCTGGGTTGTCACTATATACTACTAGATATCACTGGTAGATTGTGAGACTCGTCGAGCATCGTCTTGATAATCAATGATGCTTGATGGGTAGAGTTGGAATCGTTCTAATCTGTCGAAAGGAGTTTCGATGATATTGTGATAGGAATCATAGTATATCTCACTATCAGACAGAATAGAATCTATGAGATCACATACAAAAGAGATCTTCATCCGATCAGATGGTTGATCTGTGATTATGAATCATAGAAAGATCTAATTATCAATATGATTGATGATTGATCCCATGCAATTATTGCAATTGTCAAACTTGCTAAGAGTTAGTAAGTTGTGAGAGAATTAATTAGTAATTAGATTGCTAATTGACTCAATTTGATTGAGCAATGGGGTTCAATTCAAGTCTAATTGAATTGGATTCAATTTGACTTGATTTGGATTTGATTAGATCAAGCCTGATTGAGTTATGAGATAACCCAATTGAAAGAAAGATCAATTCCTTATTTGATTTGGACTTAGTTCAACTAATTTTCTAATTAGATTAGGATTTGATTGGATTTCTAGTTAGACTAGGATTATTTTTTTTTGGTGTAACCAATTCCTAAATTGGTTAGAAATTAATTAAGCACCAAAAGGAGATCGGGACTCTCTCTCCCTAGCACCCCATCATAAAATCGCACCCCACATCTTCACGCACCTTTATTTTTTGCATGAGATATCTCACACCAAAGGCAGATAACGCCTCCTTTCCTCAATACTAAAGGAAGATAAGGAAATTTAAATTTGATTTGAACTTGAGTCTTTATCAGGATGAGGTTTGACCTCATCCAAACCTCTTAGATGCCACCTACAAAAGGGCTTCCCTCTTGTGCATAAAAGGTGATGAGAAACCTAATTTTTATGGTAAAAAAATCAGAAGAAAGGCGTGCATTTTTTTTGGGGGGTGAGGTACTTGGTGTCATCCCTTCTTAGCGTTAGTATTTTGGAAAGAGAGAAAAAGAAGAGAGAAAAGGATTTCTCAAAAGTTTTCTTCTTCCTCCTCCACATCTTCTTCCTTCAAGTTCTCCTTTATCTCTAAGAGGGTCAGAGAGCTCAAAAGGAGGTGTTCGATCAACCATCAGGAGGTAGCTTCTGCAAGGGTACTAACACCCCAATGAAGTCGCAAGCCTCCGATCAGATTTGAGGGCCTCATATGGATACCCATAGAGACCGAACATGTGTGCGGCTGATCGAGGATCTCGAAGTATACCACGATTATCAACTGCGATGTTCATCGACCGATGCAAGGTGAAATCTCTAATATGATTTTTTAAATTTCAGAAACTTAATTTTAGCATGTGAATGCTCCTGGCTATGTATAAATTAGATCTATATTTGTATACATTCTTGATTTAAAAAGATTTTAAATCTAGATCAATGTAGTTTTCGCTGTAATCTGATTTCTGCATGCATATCCTGAAAATTGGACTTACTTCAAATGGTATCAGAGTCATGGATTAGTTTCACATGCATGTTATTAAGATCTGAAAATCAGATTTAGTAATTAGATTAGATCTAATTTAAATACATATGATGTATTAGATCTTGTTTATACATAAGATGTATGAAATCTGTGTTAGTTTATGTATATGTGATATGTGTAGATGTAGATTAAATTCTTAGTAGCCTAGTACTCTTCGAGATTCATAGTAAAGACCGTCCTGCCATAGAAGACTATAGTGGAAGGGGTGCCTGTATAAATCAAGAAGAAGAATCGCGAAAAGAAGAATTTATTTTGTACAAAATTCTAGATCCAAAACTGTTTAGGATCTAAATATAAATCTGAAATTTATATGGTTATGCATGAGATACATGATTAAATGTTTAGATATAAAAGTAGTTTCGACATCTAAATAAATTTTATATTCATAATACACTTAATTAAGATTTGAAATTGAGAATTAAAGATCTAAGATTAAGATAATTAGGTTTGTGTGGTTCGTCGATACAGGCGGTGATCACAATGAATCACTACTGCCCTTGGTGTAGGGTTGTATCATGAACACATGATCAATGGTTGTGATTGGAATTCGTAGTGGGGAATCGAAGCGAACCCAATCTCAAATTAGTGGATCAATTTGGTATCTAGGGCAAGTATTTAGATGGTGGTTGTTTAATTAGGACTATTGCCATCGGTGGTGGGAGCCTCCCATCCATCTTCTTTTATCTGGCTATTTTGGAGATCAATTTAGATTTTGTGATGCTTAAGGTTGAGTCCACTACATTTGCGTTCCACCATGGGTTCAATCTTAGTCAAATCAAGCTAGGATCTCACCTGTAGATCCATTGTAATTATGGATTTACATAAGATGTAAATTAACAATTAGGATTAAAGAGATCTAAATTAAAAATCTCCTCATTAATATTAAGTCGTAGGGTCTTCCATTATTATAGAGTGCCATGCCCTCTTCAATATTGACTATTCTCGACTGGACACAGTGGTTCAGTTGCATCAAAGGAGAAGCAACCATTCTACTAGCATGAGATGCTGCGGGTGGAGATGGATTTGGACCCAATAACTGTCAGGTGAGGATCCCAATGACGACTTCACTCGTGCTCAATGGTTGGCCTAACTTAACTCGAGAATGAGACCAATAACTATTAGATGAGATTCAGGACCTAAAACTAGGTCTGCTATAATTTACTTGAGAAGTATTAGACACATTTATCAATAACTGTCAGATGAGGTAGCATGCTAATCGATGGGACCGCAGTACCTGTTAGAAACCCTAACTCATGAAGGAATTCTTATTTCTCCACCCGAGGAGTGCAGGAATTCGCAAAAATAATGGAAGATAGTTGTTTTAAATAATTTTTAAATAACTAATTATCAATTATAAAAGTCTAAATAGAATCTTCTTTCCTCTGTAGAAAAATAGTCTGCCTCTAAGTGACTTGCCTGCTTCTTTGAGTACAACCAATTGTTAGGTTTCAATTTTAAGGATTGGCTTGAGAATTTAAAAATATTTTGAGTTCTGAGTAATTAGGTTGTGTCTTAGATCAAGAAATTATATAAGGAATCTTGAAGAGTTTAAGAGACACCTTTAGTAGGTATGTCAGATATGCTCGTGATTGAGACTAACCTTATAGTTTCTTCTACAACAGTTAGGTTATAAACTTTGATTTTAGTGTATATCTGTGTACTTCAATACAGGATCTTAAGAAATATAGAAGGTTGAGGTTAGGAGAGATAATCCTACGAGTAGGTAACGGAGCAAAAGTTATTGCTGTGACCATAGGAACCTATCCTCTTCGACTACCATCTAATTTTTATCTAGAATTAAGAGACTGTTATTGTATACCTGCTGCTAGTAAAAATTTGATTTCTATTTCAAGCTTAGTACAGGATGACTATAAATTAGTTTAATAAGGACTATTATATCATTTATTTGAAATAAATAGTTGGATGTGGTCACTTAATTAATAGTCTCTATCATTTGTATGTCAATACAGATAAATCAGTTAACATATCTGAGCAAATAGTGAGTATTGTTGGATCTAAGAGATCTAGAAATGAGATTAACCTAAAGTACATGTGGTACTTTAGGCTAGGTCACATTGGAGATGAAAGGATTAACAGACTGGTGAAAGAAGATCTTTTAGACTCGTTCTTGGATAAGTCGTATCCAGTCTGTGAGTCTTGTCTTCAAGAAAAAATGACTAAGCTATCTTTTATAGGACATGAGAAAATGACCACTAAGATACTTGCTCTGGTATATATAGATGTGTGCGGTCCATTTGATATACCAGCTAGAAGAGGTTATCTCTACTTCATCATCTTTATCGATGATTTTTCATGATATGGGTATCTATTTCTTATAAGACATAAATTTGAATCTTTTGAAATATTCAAGAAATTCAGGTCTGAGGTAGAGAAGCAAACTAAAAAATCACTTAAAATACTTCGATTAGATCGAGGAGAAGAATACCTGAGTGGAAAATTTTTCGATTATCTCATAAAAAATGATACAATCTCTCAATAGACTCCACTTGGAACGTCTCAGCTCAACGAAATTTCAGAATGGAGAAATCAGACCCTATTGGATATAGTTCGATCCATGATGAGCTTCACCGAACCCCCCTTTATTCTTTGGGATATGCATTGTTAACAGTCAATTACTTAATTAATCAAATTTTTTCTAAGTCTGTTCTTATCACACCATATGAGATATGACATGATAAGAAGCTAAATTTTGGTCACCTCAAAATTAAGAGATGTCCGACCCATGTCAAACGACAACAAGTGGACAAGTTAGAGAGTAGGTTTATGAGAGCTCGTTTCATAGGATACCCAATTTTGAGATACTATTTTACTTTTCAAGGATCATAATATAATTATGAGCCAGCATGCTATATTCTTGAAAAAAAGATTTATCCAAGATGGAGGCAGTAGGAGAAAAATTGAGCTTGAAGAGAATGTCTCTGAAGAGCAGCAAGTCATAGAATCTAAAAAATCCATTCTACCTCATAGATCCACTAGGATCTCACATCATCCTGAAAGGTACATCGATATGCTGACAGAGGATGTAGAGAAAATATTCCTCATGGGTGATATGGACCATATTGATAATCCTAAAACCTATGACGAGATAATGTCAGATATCGACTCTGAGAAATAGTGGGAAGCGATGAGATCAAAGATTGACTTGATACACACCAATCAAATCTAGACCTTAGTAGATCCTCCAGAAGGAATAGTTCTTATTAGATGTAAATGGATCTTTAAGAAAAGATCAGTTCAGATGGAAGGGTCAAGATCTTTAAAGCTGGGTTTGTGACTAAAGGTTATAGTCAGTGTGAAGGCGTTGACTATCAGGAGACCTTCTCGTCAGTTGCTATGCTAAAGTCCATTCGAACACTATTTGCTGTTGCAGTGGCTCATGACTATGAGATTTAGTAAATGGATGTAAAAACTGCCTTTCTGAATGGATATCTTGAGAAAGATATCAATATGGAGCAGCCTTTGGATTTTATATCCAGTGATAGAGATCAAAAGGTCTGTAAGCTGCAAAGGTCCATTTATGGACTAAAGCAAGTGTCTTGGAGTTGGAATACTCATTTTAATAATACGATCAAATCGTTTAGTTCATTAAGAACAAGGAGAAACCATATATTTCAAGAAGGTCAGTGGGAGGGCCGTCACATTTCTTGTATTCTACATAGACAACATCTCTTAATTGAGAATGATATTCTCATGATAACTTCTATTAAGTTATGATTGTTTAAAGAGTTCTCCATAAAAGATCTTAGAGAAGCATCCTATATTCTGAGAATAAAGATCTATAGAGATTGATCTAAAAGGATGCTTGATCTTTTACAGTAGCTGTACATAGAGAAAGTACTGAAGCAGTTCAGCATAAAAAACTCTAAGAGAGATCTATTGCCTTTCAGGCATGAAGTTCATCTCTCCAAAAAAATATGCCCTATCACACCTGAGAAGATTCAGCGTATGAATAAGATCCCTTATGCTTCTGCTATAGAGAGTCTAATATACGCTAGCTATATACTCGACATGATATTTCTCTTGTTGTGAGTATTACAAGCAGATATCAGTCGAATCCAGAGGAGGAACACTGGATTGCTGTGAAGAATATTCTTAAGTACTTGAGAAGAACTAAGGATCTATTATTGATCTTTGAAGAAGGAGACTTGCAGGTGTAGGGATACACTAACTTAGACTTCATGTCTGATATTGATGATAGCAAGTCTACGTCAGATTTTATGTTTCTGTATAATGATGGTGCGGTTAGCTAGAAGAGTTTCAAGTAATCGATCATTATAAATTCTATCATGGAGGCAGAGTATATCACCATGTTGGAGGCTGCTAAGGAAGAATTTTGGTTCAAAAAATTCGTTGCAAAGCTGAGTATGATGCCATTAGATACCGTTCTGTTCTTCTGCAACAACAATAGTGCCATAGTGCTTGCTAAGGAACCGAAGTCTCATCAGAAGTCCAAACACATCGAGCGATGATTCTATTTGATTCGCAAATATCTCGAGAAGAAGTTCATTGAGGTGCAGAGAGTCGACTCCATAGACAATGTGACTCATCCATAGATCAAGCTACTGAGCCAACAGAAGACTAAAGCTCACCTTAAGAAGATGGACCTTAGGTTTATAGCCAATTAGCTTGAAATCAAGTGGGAGACTGTTAGATGTATATTCTATAAGCCAGATTAGCTGACACATGTACACTTTTCGAGACATAATTTTATAATTAATTTTTAAATTAATAAATTGAATTATTTTTTCATTCATGTTATGTATATTTTTGTGTCCATGAATCGTTCAAAGAGTTGATCTGACAATGATACGTATTCTCAAAACTTGAGAATTTGAGGCACATGTTGTTTGGGATCAATTCCTAAATGCTCTCGATCGTTGGATCATGACGAGGACGATGAATGATCTAGATAGATTGATGTACAGATCGCTTTTCTTTTCGGATAGACGAGTCTCAAATTTATAGTGTGGAGATACTGAAATGAGAGTGCAGGTACTTGATAGAGATCAAAAGTACTGAACATGACCAGCACGAGAAGTCATTTGGATGGCTATCTATTCGTCAGTGACTTACTCGATGTTGCAATTATGCAGATAATTCTTTGACCTGTGGTGCCTCAGCTATTTACAGTGGGGTTGCGATAGTTTGATTACACAATCACTTAGTTATCTAGCCATTCTAAATCTTGCGGTGTATGTTGGCTACAGTAGGTCCATTATAGGGATAGAGTGTGCACCAAGATGGAATCTGTCAATCCTGATAGACAAAGAGAGGTCTTATGCAGTTTATAAGATCGAGTCCTAAAATCCATAGCCAGAGTAGGTAAATGATGGAAAAGAGTTTCTATAAGATTTCACATAGACTCAAGTTGATTAAATCTGGCATATGATGGACGAACGGATTTGACGAGTTATCTTTGATCTGTATTTTATCAGGACTCACATAGAAGAATCGAACTATATAGTAACTACACCTAGAGGTTCAATATTTCATTCTACTGGGTTGCCACTACATATTGCTAGGTGTCACTGGTGGATTGTGAGATTCGTCGAACGTCATCTTGATGATCGATGACCCTTGATGGGTAGAGTTGGAATCGTTCCAACCTGATGAAAGAAGTTTCGATGATATTGAGATAGGGACAGTATATCTCACTACTAGACAAAATAGAACCTATAGGATCATACACAAAAGAGATCTTTATCCGATCAGATGGTTGATCTATGATTATGAATCACAGAGATATCTAATTGTCAATATGTTTGATAATTGATCCAATGCAATTGTTGCAATTGTCAAACTTGCTAAGAGTTAGTAAGTTGTAGGAGGATTAATTAGTAATTAGATTGTTAATTGACTCAATTTGATTGAGCAATGGGGTTAATTCAAGTCTAATTGAATTAGATTCAATTGGACTTGGTTGGGTTTGATTAGATCAAGCCTAATTGAGTTATGAGATAATCCAATTGAAAGGGAGATCAATTCCTTATTTGATTTGGACTTGATTCAACTAATTTTCTAATTAGCTTAGAATTTGATTGGATTTCTAGTTAGACTAGGATTATTTCTTTTTCAATTTAACCAATTCTTAAACTGGTTAGGAATTAATTAAGCACCAAAGGAGACTGGGACTCTCTCTTCCTAGCACCCCATCATGAAGCTGCACCCCACATCTTCATGCGCCTCTTATTTTTTGCGTGAGATATCTCACACCAAAGGTAGATAACACCTCCTTTTCTCAATGCCAAAGGAAGATAAGAAAGTTTAAATTTGATTTGAACTTGAGTCTTTATCAGAATGAGGTTTGACCTCATCCAAACCTCTTAGACGCCACCTACAAAAGGGCTTCTCTCTTGTGCGTAAAAGGTGATGAGAAACCTGATTTCCATAATAAAAAATTAGAAGAAAGGTGTGCGTTTTTCTTTTGGGGCGTGAGGTATCTTGGCATCATCCCACCTTGGCGTTAGGGTTTTGGGAAGAGAGAAAAAGAAAGAGAGGAAAGGGTTTTCTCAAAAATTTTCTTCTTCCTCCAAGTTCTTCTTCATCTCTGAGAGGGTCTGAGAGTTCAGAAAGAAGTGTTCGATCAACTATCAGGAGACGGCTTCTATAAGGATGCTAGCACCCCAGTGAAGTCGTAGGCCTCCGATCATATTCGAGGGTCTCGTGTGGATATCTGTAGAAGCTAGATATGTATACGGCTGATTGAGGACCTCAAAGTATATCATGATCATCAGCTGCAGTGTTCATCGACCCGCACAAGATGAAATCTCTAATCTGATATTTTAAACTTCAGAATCTTAATTTCAGCATGTAAACGCTTCTGGCTATGTGTAGATTAGACCTACATTTTGTATGCATACTTGATTTAAAAGACTTTAAATCTAAATCAATTAATTTTACTGTAATCTGATTTCTGCATGTATATCTCGGAAGTTGGACTTCCTTCAAAAAAGCCAGCATACGTAGGGTCTAGGGCAAATATAACAATTGCTATTATTTAGAAAGTTAACCTTTAGTTTTGCTAGATCCACGAGAGGTGCAGCAATTCTAATACTATTACAACTTAGAAAATCATTTAGTCTTATTTCAAGTATACTTCAGATCTAAAGACCAGCGTAACTAAATTAATCATGACATCACAACATTGAAAGTTAATGAAAATAATAATTCTACTAATTACTTGGCGAAAAGAAATTCTGCTAATTGAAGAGAGGCACCTATGCTCGCCGTCGGATCACGCTACCGACACGAATCAAGCAAAATCTGCATCCGCGAGCGCAGCAACCTGCGAGATAAGCCGTGCCACTGTGTGAAGTCACCAGAAGTTTCCCAACGGCGGCTGGCTTCGTGAAGCTCCGATCTCTCTCCAATGGCGAGCGCGGCATCGGCTCCTTCGAGAGGCGAAGTGCTTTCCTTGTTCCGCTCCCTCCTCCGAACGGCCGCCAAGTTCACCGACTACAACGTGAGGGAATACGCCAAGAGGAGAGCGATCGATGGATTCCGGGAGAGCCGGACGCTTTCGGAACCCTCTTCGATTTCTTCGGCCTTCGCCGACGGGAGGAACCAGCTCGAGGTCGCAGACAGGCAGGCCATGACGTACTCTCTCTACGCTCCAAAGGTTAAGAACGCGATGGAGATCAGGAGCGGATGAGGTATCTGATCGAAAGGTATAAACTTTTGCGTGGGGTTTTGTAGGTCTTTAGTGTCGATGTTAAAATGTTAATTTGGTTTTTTGGTTGCCGTTGATGCTAATCTTTGGGTGGATTTCTCTATCTTTGTTTTGAAAAACCGATTTTGGTGATATTGAATTGGTAGAAATGTTCTTGGTATTTATATTGTGATAATGTGTTGAGCTATGTCTAGTTGATGGAATCATTTATCTGAATTAATTTTATGTATCATATCTGGTAATGGTGTGTATGAAATTAGCTAACATAACTTTTGTGTATCATATCTTATATAGATTTCAATCCTCCCAATTTTATGAATTCCATTTCTTTGTGTTGAGTTTTGCTCTTGCTGTTCCAAAATCTTTTGGGCCTTCTTTTTAGCTGAAAACAAGGTGGTAAGATGACACAAGGTAACTTTCTTGCTCATGTAATCGCAGCTTTTATGCTTTTCCCAAATATCCAGCATCAGAACCTAATATGTGCCAAAAGGGTTACAAAATTATGTTGGTGCGTTCCTGGATATATTATCATGAATCCCACTCCCCTTTTTTTTTTGAACAAATGAATAAATTGTCATGCCCTGATCCTAAGGCCCAAGCCGGGGCGCGACAGACGGCCACATGTCCTTAGGGTTTGATCCCATGGGACATGCAAGGCTTGTCCTTTTCCTTCAAACATTTACATCATTTTAAACTCAGGCAAGGGTAGAAATATCCTAATGCATTAATTCAAAGAATAATCCATAATTATTTAATAATGATGAGAAAATCTAATCAATTTGTTCATAGAAATATTAATCACAAGTCTTCTTTAAGCTCCTCACTGCTTGAACCCAAACCCGTCTATTTTGTAGTATCTAAAAAAAAAAGAACAACGATGTAATGAGCTTTATGAGCCCAGTAAGTCACTAATTCAATTAAATATTTTATACAAAAAATAAATTTCAAATTGCATGATTTTTTATAAAAATATTTCAATGAGTATAAAAGCATGCCATATCGTTGAAATATGTATTTGCTCAAAATAAATTTTTCAAACAATCAAAGGTCGACCTTTCACTCTCACTCTCTTGGTCCTTTTGACTATAGCCACAATTGGCCCGTGGCTAGCCCCGAAAGAAATTAGATCCTGATTATAAAATATCGTCCGTTGGTCATGCACCAATGATCACCCTGCTGGAGGTTCGGAAGGAAACTAGCTCTAATATCATATGAAGAAACGTGCTTCCATCTGCACGTTCCAGTGATCAGCTTCATTTGACTAGGTCCGAAAGAAAATTGGCTCCTGACTACAACATACTATCAGTCGGCATGCGTTAGTGATTGCTAGGGATGGCAATGGGTAGGTTTGGGTCGGATAGTGTATTACCCATTCCCAAACCCGAACTTAATACCCTATACCCAAACCCTACCCGATACCCAATCGGATAAGAAAGAGATACCCATCCCCATACCCAACGGGTTTGGGATACCCGTGGGTAAACCATTTTTCCATACCCAACCATACCCGCCCCATACCCAACCCATACCCGTCC
>KE505039.1:398742-436468 GCA_000441515.1 Elaeis oleifera | reverse complement strand
TATATATATATATATATATATATATATATATAGAGAGAGAGAGAGAGAGGTTTTTAAGAAAAGTATATCCTCTGCAATCCAAGACATGGGAAATTGATAATATTTTAAATTTATTTGAAAGATTTTGGTAGGCCAAGAAGAAATAAATAAGAAATTCTCTCCATTATGAATTGATTTTGTAGCTGAATTGGAATGTTAGCCTATCTATCTTATATTTTCTAAAAGCCTATCAAAACCCAACCTAGATTGTAGCCTTTAGATTGCAGGAAGATAAAATATACTAAGATTTTTTTCCCATAAAATTGGGCCTAGATGGTATTTGGTTGATAAAGGCAATGATGAAATGGATGGTCCAATTTATGAACCTTGAAAGATTTTAAATCTAAATCCTACAAGGATGCCAAACAAGTCTAACATTATACAATTAATCGTATAATATTGTTGCATCAATCTCCTATTGCACCCATTGCCGGTGAAGAGCACCTGCAAAATGAAGTCCACACTAATCAAAATTATGTCCGGTGGAAACCCTCCGATGCTTAAGTCAGTGAGGAGTGGTGAACAGCAGATGAATATTTAGATAAGCAGAGTTTTCGCTCCAAAAAGTCCTTACCAAATGCTATTCATTTACCTCTTTTTATAGACAAGTTGTTGGTAACCATTTGTAATGGTTAGATACGTAGGTCCTGCTTATCTCAGCATTATGTGATCGTGGGATGGGTGGTTATATCCGTCACTGATCATATTCTGGCCATTATGCACTTTCTGCGCTGGCAGTTTTTGGTTTGCCGACTATATGTCGGTAGTCTGAAGATGTCGACTGTATGTCGGCAATTGAGAAAGTCCGAATGACCATCGATCGGCAATTCTGATATGCCGAGATCATCGGTCTGAAATCAGTCGAGTTGACATAGTTGGAGCTTGCCAAGGATGGTTGAGGATAGTCAACTGTCAATCGGCCAACTAGTTGATACTCGGCATAATTGGTAATTCGTGCTTATCAGATCGATTGAAACTCAAAATCGAAAAGTCGGCTGAATTGCCCCAACAGTTACCCCCCACTCTCAAGTTTAAGGTAGTCTAACATACGAATTGGCACGTGGTTTGATACGTTGGATGAAGGGAGTTACCACGTGTTGTCTCGAGCTCCGATTTGACTGCAGACATTAATGATTTCTTCAAAAAATGAAGGATCTCCAGCCGTTTTATCGTTTCGATAACCGTGATATCATCATTGGGGTGTCACTTCGACAAGATAGTCTGGCATTCGGTGAATCTGAATAATTTGATTCTGACTAGTCGATTTCGATCGTGTGTCCAGATATCATTGGCTTTACGTTGTTCATACGGATAGTGGTGAGGTGATATGATCTGAAGATAGGTGCGTTGAATTGTCTGATCAATGGTCGATTTTGATGTAGCCACATGTCAAAATTTGGATAAGCCTTGATTTGAATAACTTCATCCAGACCGTTGAAGGGTTCTATATATATATAATATTACTTTCATTTGGATCTTTTGCTTTTGCATTCGTCACTTTCTTCTGCAACAAAGGGTTCTACCCCATATGCTGAGAGCTTTCTTCGTTCACGACATTTTCTAGTTCCAGATCGAGTTCTTGTTTCTTCCTCTTAGTTTTTTTTTCTTTCTTCTTCTAGGTTCTATCTTTTCAATGGCAAGTAGGGTAAGAAAGTGAAGGCTTCATCTTCTCGAGACAGTCAGTCGGAAATCCGATTGATGATTCTCCTTTAGGTCTGCAGATGAAAGTTTTTCCTTATTTGGATCCAATTTGAACGGCTCTAGGAACAGTACTGTATCCCAGAGTAATTTTAGCTCTTTGCTCCAAATCTGGATGGTCGGATGAACTCTCCTCCTCTGGGTCAGGTCGCATTTTATGTAAAGGATCTTCGGATCAGTCTTCGATTTTCGATTCTGGAGTTTGTCCAAAATCTTCTTGATTATTACCGTCTTTGCCCTGCTCAATTAGCTCCGAACTTCATTTGACTAATTATCAGTTTTGCACTGTTGTATCATCTAATTCCGACCAACCCTCGTCGTTCTCTTTTTCGAGCTTTCTTTGTCCTTCGTCTTCATCCAAAAGTCAAAGGTTGGTAGTTTTCAATCTGAGGAAGGATCTATTTTTTATTTCTGATCTTTTATCGTCTATTCATAGATGGAAGAATCAATTTTTTTCATTTCTTCTTCGTCTCCATGGGGCTTCTTTCATCCCAGAGCAATCCAAGAACCGACCCAATGAACTTAGTCAGGTCGACATCATCGATCGAGAAGATTTTCTCCGACTTAAAGATATGGAAGTCTCAGTGTAGTTAGAGCTGATGATAGAACAAGCTCTCTATGATGCCGGACTTAGTTCGGTAACTTCTTTAGATATAGCATAATCGATCACTTTATTTTCATTTGCTTCTGAACTTTGTACTAAACTTCTGTCTTTTGATTGCAGCTATGCGGTCAACAGCATGAGTTTCAGCTATCAATATTCGTCTACATGCTGCTAAGAAGAGATGAGCGACCGATGCAGGATCATCCCGAATGATGAAGAAGAGTCGGGCTGATTCTGGATTGGTACTAATGAGGGAGTCCGACATTCTGTCGGTGATAGCTCCCAGCATTGAGCCGGTTATAGTGTTGTCAGCTCCGACAATGCTTCTTCTGCTGAAGTGCCGTCAGCTAGAGTTGAGATGATGAGAGATGAAGATGCCGCACCAGAACCGTCAGCGGCTCCATCAGCGGGGTTTGGGCCGAATCTGCAGTCACGATCAAATCAGAGCTATCTGCTGTCGCGCAGGCCATTCCTCAGGTGGTGCGGTCTCGAGCACAGTCGAGCACCGACTTTATAGCGGTTTCGAGCGAACAACCATCAACTGAAAAATGGAGAAAGGCGCCGGCTATTTCTACCGATAATGGATCATCAGCGGGTCTCTCTACCCTCTTCGACATCCGAATCTCCATCGATGAGTCGGCCTTGGCCAATCCGTCATTGGCCAAATGACTCATCGAAACTGCTCTTCGTCTGACTGATAGGAAGAATAGAAAAGATCAGACTGTGTTTGAGATATTTTCCTCCTTCTACCGACAATCTTTGGGTAAGTTGACGATACTTCTTCTTTCCTTTTTTTTTATTTGACTTGTTCTTTCTTTTCAATTGGCACACGATATGAATGCTCTGAAATGTGAGAATCAAAAATTTATCGAGCTTCGTCAGGCATGGATGGACAAGGTCACTGTTGCCAACATCGAGAAAGCTGCTGTCGTGGAACAGCTTCAAGCGATAACTGAATGAAAAAAGAAGCTCCTGGAAGAGATCTCCCGTGCGACGGTCGAGCTGCAGTCCACTAGAGCCGGATTAGGGTCGGCTTAATAGAGCATCGCATCCCTAGAGTCCTGGATCAAAAGCAAAAAGCATTCAATCAATCGGCTCTGAAGAGAAAGGGACAGATGCATAGAAGAACTCGAGGTGGAGCACAAGAGGCATCGGACCATCAAAGAGAGATTGACACTGGCCAATGCAGAGTCGGCCTCCACCAAAGAAGAGGCAGAATCGGCGAAAGGTGCTCTGAATCTAGCCATCGATAATTTCAGAGAATCACAAGAATACAAGGATGAAATTCTCGAGAGCAGATTCATTTCCTACTGTGTCGGATACGAAGATAGCAGAGATGTAGTCGAAAAATTGTATCCAGACTTGGATCTGAGCAGCATCGTTTCATCTTGTTTGGGAGAAGAGGCTGCTGAGAGAACCACAGTGTCGAACGAAGGAGATGCACCGGCTACACCAGAATCTGCTCCAACCATCGAAGCTATACCAGAGCAAGGTGAAGAAGAAGCCGACTGGTGATCGATATAATATTTTTTTTTGTTAATCAGATAATAAGTCTAATTTTGTAATCAGACCCTGGGTCTAATTTTGTAATCTCTTTTTTAATGAATGAAAAATAAATTTTCTAAGTACTGAATCTTTCAATCTTAGTGTATTGTCAATTTCATTGAATAACAGTTGGATTATCGATTATCCATTGATGAGTTACATGTTGATCAATAATCGTAGTAAAATTTATCTGCTAGTTGGGTGTCAGCCAACTTAGCTTGTAGACATTTTAGGTATTAAATAGACGGAAATAAGTCGAATATTCTTCGATTGACCATAGTCAAGTCGGTATATTTTTACTTGACTGAAGTCGAGTTGGCATAATATTTCACTTAGCTAAAGTTAGGTCGGTATGAGTAGTCATTCGACTTAAGTCAATTTTGCAATAAAAATCAGAATATAGTCTATACAAGCTGATCGATTATTTATCGATTTGACGGTGTCGTTCGACTTAAGTCAGTTTTTACAGTAAAAATCGAAATACAGTCGATACAAGTTGATTGATTATTTATTGGTCTGATACTATTTTTATAGATAACTTGTAGTTGACTGAAGATTTCAAGATTCAGAATCCCAATATTTCATTCCGAATATCATACATATGAACAACATTATTAATGATACATCTTCAAATTATCGACATTTCAAGTTCGAAGAATAGTCGTTCCATCAAGAGTTTCTAATCGATATGCGTCCGGATGAAGTATCTCGGTTACTTTATAAGGTCCTTCCCAGTTTGGAGATAATTTTCTTGATCCAGAAGATTTGAAATTTCTACTTTTCTTAGGATCGAGTCTCCTAGACGAAAGACCTTCGGCTTGACTTTTGCATTGTAATATCGGACTACTCTCTACCGATATGCTGTCATCCAAACTTGAGTTTGCTGTCGGACTTTCGAAAGTAAGTCTAAATCGACTCTCCGACATTCAGAATTGCTCGACTCATTATATTGTTCAACTCTTACTGATGACAATCCGATCTCAAGTGAAATCATCACCTCAATTCTATAGGCTAAGTTGAATGATGATTCTCCTGTCGGTATACAAGGAGTTATCTGATATGCCCATAAGAACGGATATAATTCTTCCACCCAGAGGTTTTTAGCTTTATTTAGTTTGGTTTTGAGATCATGTAAAATTATTCGGTTTGTCATCTTCACTTCATCGTTGGATTATGGATGGTCGATTAAGGTGAGCTTTTGTGTAATATAAAATTTTACACAAAACTCTTTGAAATTTTGATTGTCGAATTGTCGGTCATTGTCGATGATGATAGTATGTGGTAGATCGAATCTACATATGATTGATTTCTGAATGAAGTCTTCCATCTTACTTTCAATAATTTGTGCTAAAGGTTCAGCTTTTACCCATTTGGTGAAGTAATCAATGGCAACCACTATAAATTTTCTCTGACCAGATACCGAAGGAAAGATCAAGTATGTCGATTCTTCACTGTGCGAAGGGTTATGGTGCAATAATCGATGTCAGTTGGTTGGCTGGTTGATGTTGTATGTTAGCATATTTCTGATATAGTTCATATCTTTGAACAAATTCAGCTGCATCTTTCCTTATGGTGGGCCAATAATACTCTTGTCGCAAGACTTTATAAGTCAATAATTTGCCTCCCAAGTGATTTTCATAAATCCGTTCATGAACTTCTCGGAGTGCATAGTCGGCATCCGTTGGTCTAAAATACTTTAGTAAGGAAAGAGAGAATGACCTTTTATAGAATTGTTCATTCATCAAAATATATTGCGAGGCCATCCACCATAGTCGTTTGGCTTCTGAAGGATCTGCAAGTAGAGTTTCATCAGTCAAATACTGGATGATTAGGTTCATCCAGATTGGCTCATCATTGATTTGTAGTACTTTTTCGATTTTGTCAATACTCGATTGTTTAAGATATTTAATAAACATCCGACCAAGTGAACTAAATGAAGTAGTTGCGACTCGAGAAAGTGCATCAGCTCGAATATTCTCTGCACTTAAAATGTGAGAGATCTCAAAATATTTCAAAGTTGATATAAGATCTTTCATTTTCTGAAGGTACTTCATCATAACAGGATCTCGGACTTCAAACTTGTCCTTAACTTGCTCGGTAATCAATTGTGAGTCGATGAAGATCTTCAAGTTGTTAATCTCAAGTTCTTTGGCAATCTTCAAACCGGCTAAAAGAGTTTCATACTCAGCTTGATTATTCGAGGCTTTGAAATTAAACTGAAGGACATATTCAGTTACGATCCCTTCAAAATTTGTGAGGATGAGACTGGCTCCACTGTCTTGTGCGTTGGATGCTCCATTAATATGTAGCACCCACATCGATACTAAGTCGATCTTAGGAGTTTTAATTTACTTCAATTTGTCATCGAGTTCATCCTTAGGATTATTGTCGAATAAGGTGTACTTGACGATAAAGTCGGCCAAAACTTGTGCTTTCATTGACGATCGTGGGCAATATTGATATCAAACTCATTAAGTTTTATTGTCCATTTCATCATTCGACCTGAAGATCAAGTTGGTACAGAATTACCTTCAACGGTTGATCTATCAAGATAATTATTGGATGTACTTGGAAGTACGAACGAAGTCCTTGTGATGATATGATCAGAGTGTAGATCATCTTTTCTGCTCTTGAATATCGTATTTTAATATTATAAAGTATCTTGCTGATATAATAAATCGATCATTGAATTTAATTTTTATCCTCTTGGACAAGTATCGAACTAACCGCCTCTGTTGAAGTCGCCAGATAAAGATACAATATTTCTCTCACCTTCGATTTTGTGAGTCATGATGGAGATGTCAAATATTTTTTCAGATCCTCAGAGGACTGTCAGCACTCATCTGACCATAAAAAGTTTTTTGTTTGTCTCAAGGTCTTGAAGAAGGGTAAACATCTTTCTGTTGATCTTGAGATGAATTGGTTAAGTGCGGCGATCCTTCCAGTGAGTTGTTGTATCTCTTTCTTAGAGTTTGGATACTTCATATTGATGATAGTCTTTATTTTCTCAAGATTAGCTTTAATTCCTCATTACGACATGAGAAATTTAAAAAATTTTAAAAGTTACTCCGAATGCATACTTAATCAGATTCAATTTCATCTGATATCGTCAAAGTATGTCGAAGACTTCTTCCAAGTCCCGAATATGATCAGAAGTTTAGAAAATTTTCATCAGCATATCATCAACATAGGCTTTCATGTTACGTCCAATTTATGCTTTGAACAGTTTGTTGACCAGCCGTTAATAAGTAGCTCTGACATTCTTTAAATCAAATGGCATTACTTTGTAACAGTAAATATCTTTGTCGGTTATGAAGGCAGTATGTTCTTCATCTTCGGGTGCCATCCGAATCTGATTGTAGTCCATGAAGGCATCCATAAAACTCAAAAGTCAATATTTTGAAGTCGCATCAACTAGTTGATCGATTTTTTGTGAGAGAAAATTATCCTTCGGACAAACTTCATTTAAATTTATGTAGTCGATGCAGATTCTCCATTTTCGATTGATTTTTCTCACCATCACTATATTGACGAGCCAATCGAAATAATTAGCTTCTCTGATGAAGTTAGTTGCGAGGAGTTTGTCGATTTTTTCATCGATGATCTTCTGCCTTTCAGGAGCAAAAGGTCTTTTTTTCTGCCTCACCGACCTAACTTTAGGATCAATGTTTAGCCGATGAGTTATTACTTTCGAAAGAATTTCTGACATATCAGTTGCCGACCAAGTAAAATATCGATATTTGCTCTTAGTAGATTCACAGTTGTTGTCGCTCCGAATTTGATAATTGCGATCCAATTTGGACCGTCTTTTTAAGATCTTCTTCTTTTAACGGGATAGAAACCAGTTGCTTGGCTGGTTCACCCCTTTCTTCATTTTCTCTTTAGTCCAATTTATTGACAGACAGAGAGTCTTCAGATTGATTATTCTTTGTAGAGATCATGAAATAATGTCGAGCAAGTTGTTGATTTCTATGTATTTCTCCGACTCTATTTTTTGTTAGGAATCGGACCAATAAATGATATATTGATACTATTGCTCTTAAAGCATTAAGTTCAGGTCATCCAAATATGGCATTGTAAGCCAAAGAAACTTGAACGACTGTGAATGTCAGGAGAATGGTACTTTATCGTGGATCTATTTTTATGGTTAATGGGAGAGTAATTTCTCCTTCCACGGTAACTACATCTCCAGTAAAATCGATCAATGGCGTTGAGACTCTTCTGAGTCGGTCAGTCAGTAGTCGCATTCGGAAGAAAGTCGAGTAAAAAAAATATTGGTAGAACTTTCATTATCGATTAGAATTCTTTTATATCATAGTCTGCTATCATCGTCGAGACGATGACAGCATCATCATGAGGAATTTGTATTCTCCAAACATCATCTTCCGAAAAAGAGATTATATTGTCAAGTCATCATTTCTTTATCGATTCTTTTTCGGAAGTTGCTCCCCTATCCTTCGATCGTCCAAAGATTATGCTGATTACTCCCACCTTTAGTCGATTATTGATCATTTTCTCAGCTTGTGGTTGGGGCTGTTGATCGATGGGAGGTTGAGTCGGACGATCTCATCGAAATTTTTCGAGATAGCCATATCGGATCAGGGCCTCTATTTTATCTCTGAGTTAAATATATTGTTCGATATTGTAACCGTGATCACGATGAAATCGATAATACTTCTTCTTATCGTGACTCCTCGATGGCGCTTTCATCGACGGAGGATGTCGAAGATACTCCTCTCTTTCGATCTCCATTAAGATCTACGTATGGAGAGCAGAAAGAGAAGCATAGGAGTCATACTTGCTGCCATAGTTGTTCGACTTTGGACTCTGTCGATGGAGTGAAGCTCCCTTATTGATCATTGACCGACTTGGTTCGATCGGAGCTCCACTTTTTTTTTGATCTTTTTCTTCTGTCTAGCGTCGGTCAGAAGCATCTTTATCCGTGCGAATATAATTGTATGCGCGCTCTAAGAGTTCAGCATAGATCTGAAGGAGAGTCTTATCCAGAGAGTAGGTGAATCTGGATCCTCTCAGATTTCTCTTCATGATCGAGATGGCCATATTTTCATTGAGATCCCTGACCTCAAGTGTGGTCGTGTTGAAGCGAGCCATAAAATCTCTCAATATCTCTATCTCGCCTTGCTTGATGGAGAAGAGACTATCTGATGTTCGTAGCACTTTTTGGCTAGTGCTAAAATGAGACAAGAAGGAATACTCGAGCTGCTCGAAAGAATTTATGCTCTCCAACTGAAGTCCAGAATATCAGGCTCAAGTAGCCTTCCGAATAGTTGTCAGAAAGCTAATACATAGGAGGGCGTCGGTCACCCCTTGGATCATCATGAGAGCCTTATAACTCTCCAAATAATCAATTGGGTCGGTAGAGCTGTCATATGGCTCCATCTGCAGTATTTAAACTGAGATAAGATCGATTCATCCAAGATATGCTGAGAGAGAGGTTGGGCAGTATGGAAGTCGAAGTTGTTGGAGGACTTTCGACCTTTCACTTGAAGTCGGCAAGTTGGTGGTCGATTTTCTTGAATTTGCACTCATAGTCATCGAGCCGTCGTTGCTGGAAGAATCCATGGGTAAAATCTCCTGAAGAACTCCAAGATGGAGAAGCAGAAGGTACACGCAACCTCTTCCCCTTCTTAATACTATGTATACAGGAAGGAGAGGGGGATCATCGCGAATGATGAGCGGCATTATGAGAATGTCGAGAAAGCGGTTGCTCGACTTGGTGAGAGCATCGAGATGGTCATCGTTCTGGAGATGAAGAGGGTGAGCACCGTGGAGGACGGTGGCTGTACCTAAATGGCACTGAGTGAGCCACCGGCTCCTCTGCCAACGGCTGCTGCTGCTACTGTGTCTGGTGTTGTTGGAGACTGTGCACCGCCTCCTTTAACACCTTCATTTGTTATATTAGAGCAGTAATTTATGCGTCCGTAGTGACTACAGGATGCGAAGAGCTGGGCTCTACCAATGAAAATGGGAGAGGGAGATCTTTTTAGTGGAAAGATTGCCTCGCGGATCTTGTAGAGTTATTTTGAGCTCTGATTTTTACCATGATTGCTTGTCTAACCCCTCTACCTGGCATGCCAATCTATTGCGTCAATCTCTTGTTATGTCCGTTGCCGATGAAGAGTACCTGCAAAATGAAGTCTATACTGACTGAAATTGTATCCGACGGAGACCCTCCGATGCTTAAGTCAGTGAAAAGTGGTGAATAGCAGATGAATATTTAGATAAGCAGAGTTTCAGCTCTAAAAAGTCCTTACCAAATGTTGTTCATTTACCTCTTTTTATAGACAAGTTGTTGGTAACCGTTTGTAACGGTTAGATACGTGGATCCTACTTATCTTGGCATTATGTGATCGTGGGATGGGTGGTTATACCTGCCACGAATCATGTTCTGGCCATTATGTGCTTTTTGCGCTGATAGTTTCTAGTTTGCCGACTATGTCTGTAGCTTGAAGATTCGACTGTATGTCCGTAATAGAAGAAGTCCGAATGATCATCGGTCGGCAATTCTGATATACCGAGGTTATTGATCTAAAATCAGTCGAGTTAACATAGTTGGAGTTTGCCAAGGATGGTTGAGGATAGCCGACTGTCAATCGGTCAACCAGTTGATAGTCTACATAGTCGACAGTTCGTGCTTATCAGGCCGATTAAAATTCAGAATTGGAAAGTCGGCTGAATTGCCCCAACAAATATCTTATAGGAATATCCTATAGGATTTATTATATATCAATCCTGGGGTGCAGGTTATATCTTTTGTAAGAAAAAATGATTGGTCTTCTTTCATGGCTTAAACCATTCGATTGTTCTTTGTATAGTTTTTAAAGTGTAACGTCTGTTTCATGATCTGTACCGATGGATAGAAGGGAGAAATTGGAGAGCTTTAAAAGTTGCACAAAGCACAAATCAACGATTAACGTCATAAAAAAAGATCAATCATTCTTCCGCATGAAGGATACAACCTAAACCCTAATCCTGGCCGTAGGAAATTATGCTAGTAGCAAAACTTGCAACAAATTCACAAGAAAGTTGTTCTTAAATAGAAATAGAATTTCATCATTTTTCTTTCTTTTCTTTTTGTTGAAGCCCATTATACTAGGAGCCCATATAGATACAATCAAGAGCAGCAGACGAGACAAAGTTACATAGTGGATGTGGAATAACATCCGAATACGTCCAGATAACGGTCCAATACGATCAACGATATAGAAAGCTATCCAATCGACCGTACTATAAAACAATTTTATCATGCAATTTTTTTTTGGTAAAGAAAAAAGAAGTCGGGTTGTTGAACTTGGGGATGGTGCGCCGCACCAAAACCACGAGCTGGAGCCAAACTGCCATTGTTTCCTTTGATTTCTTCTGGACCTTGCGCTTACTGGTCAACAACCAACACCTGATCGGTAGGCTGTCTCCGATTTCATTAGATGTACAAACCACAGCCTCAATTTCCTTCTGATCTTTAATGCTCCATAAACCAAAAGCCAACCCAGTTCAGACCAGCTGGATAGAATTCCAGAAATGTAGACCAGTCCTCGCCCAGCTACACTTGAGCTACAATAGTTTAAATGATCCATTTCGCCATAATTTTTGGCCTAATTTGAACCATTTACTATTTCGAATCAGCTTGCACTGGACCTTGATGGTCCAAACCAATTTGGACCCTACAGGAACCAATTTGGTCCCTACAGGATGTGAAAGCGTAGAAATAGAGCATTTGAGCTTAAGGAGGAATATCTGCTCCAGTCTTCATTTCATATCGTTTTCTTTGCTTCCCAACAAGGCATCTGGAATCAAGAATATCCTACCTTTTGAACAGCCCTACCATGTGGTCCAAGATCGAACCAAAGAATATCCTATACACCAATTTTTACCATAATATTTTTTTTTGATGTCCTGTAAACTTTTAAAACCATTAATGTATTTGTCTTAAGCTGAAATTGCTCTACTAATTATTATTGCTCGGTGAATTAATAGATAATTATTTTCTAATACATAAATTTATTGAGGTACCTACAATTCATTCAATAAATTCTAATAGATTATAACTAAGAATATTTATGTATATCATATATTAATTCTTTTTCTCCCTTCATGATTAGTTTTGTGGGAACTGGCATATATAAATACATTAATCAACCCACTCTAAATTTGGGTTCGCTTTCATTCTTGTCCGTATATTCCCTTGAATTCCAAAGCCTCGCCCTTTGTCAAGTTGGACCCAAGCACTCTGAGATGAGTGCAATATTTTCCAAACGTCCTTTCACCAAACCAAACTACGCATGGCAGCAATATTTTCCAACCAGTCAAGCATCAAAATTATTAGACGCGCCACAAAATTAAGATACCCCAACGCCAGTGGTGGTGGGACTAAGATGTTTTTGATACACTTATTCTTTATTAAATTTTTTCTATGAAAAGAATTCATGACTTAGCACGTGAGATATTATCTATCTAGTCTATGGACCTCACAGTTTTGCCCCTCTATATTCTAATCTAAAAGACACCTTTACATAGAGAAAGATGATCCCTTCACATATAAGTCAGAGCCTCTCTTGACTGACAACCAATATGAGACTAATGAAGCGCTCCTTCCTTATTATCACCACAGCACCTCTAGTTAAGAAAAAGTCTATATACGGATAGGAGGCATGTCCTCCTTCCTTATTATCACTAAAGTCCTCTAATTAAAGGAGAGTCTGTGTATGAGCGAGAGGTACCTGACAATCGCAGGCTTGGGACCTATATGGGCTATCAATATTGCGGTCAAGTTCTTATACCTCGGCACGTGAGATATTATCTACTCTGGCCCATAGACCTCATTATTTTGCCCCTCTGGATTCTAATCTACAAGACACCTCATGCGAAGAAGTCTAGTCTCTTTCTATATAAATTAGAATCTTTTTTGACTCACAATCAATGTGAGACTAATGGTGCCCTCCTTTCTTATTATCACCATAACACCTCTCTCCCCCACCTCTTGAGGAGGAAAGTACCATCATCTCTTTTATGGGAGTATCTTTTCAAGGTGAACAATGCTCTAAAGAACAAGCATCTTGGTACAATCTCGAGAATGTCATAAAAGATAATGTAGATGACGATCATCCAAATCAAGTTTGGAGTAATCTAAGTAAGAAGGATTTTGTAGAAATCCAACACATTGCTGATGAAGGAATGAAGCGGAAGACAGAGGCTAGCTCTAAGGGATTCCTCGTACATATTGATGTGCCCCTCTAAAGTCCTAGTGATCCGATCGTCCCAACTAGGAACCTCCGATCAAAAAGTGGAAGGAATGGAATACAAAGTCCAAAACCTTCTCCAGTCAGATCCAAAATGTTAGACTCCTCATTATCTGTGCCCCAAAAATTGTTGAACCCAGGCATGGAACTACCCGAGCTTTGAGAGTCAGGCGATCAGTGCCTAAATGAGGAGCCCAACTCGATAGTGGTCTGAAAATGCCCCTCAAACCCAACCCAAGGGTTGATCGAGGACTTCGGCCACCCTGATGAGTTCCGCCCTAGGCCTCGCTACCATCAAAAGCCATGAAGGAAAGCAAAACCAAGGAAACAGACAAATGAAGTGGACTAAAAATAAAAGGGAGGTTGAAAAGAAAGCTGGATGAACAAAATAAGAAAAATAAAAGAGAAAGAAAAGAACCAATCAAAAGTAGGGGGCTTCAAAAATTGAAAAGGGCAATGGAGCCAGAGGAGACAGTGGCGAGCACCTTCTTGACAGCAACGATAGTAAGAGGATAAAGATTCAACTGAGACAATAGAAGAAAAATAGGGAAAAAAGAATCTATATATATTGCCCGTCGATGGCTTAGATTAAAGCACCTTGGCACCGATCTTGCCATGTGGTTAGCATCAACAATGCTAGGGGCACGACTCTCCACCACACCAACCTCCTAATCATGCCACATGAGTTGATCCTCCAGGGGCAGTCAGGACCTATCGATGCTTGCCATGTGACGAATTAGGATGGTCCTAGAAATAACTGTCGAGACAATCATTTCAAATTATCACGGTATGATGCTTTGGGCCATTCACACCTTATTATTGTGGTGAGATTTTGTGAAGCAGCACATTAATGAACCTCCAAGATTTTCTCCCACCAAATGATAAAAATAAATACTTCAACCCAAAGACCGTGCTAGGTGCCGAGGTCGGGTCAAACACAAGACCCAACTACTTCTCCCATCTGAAGTGATGAGGTCACTTTAGATTTGGAAGTAGGGGGAAAGTGTTATGGGAAAAATTATGCAACTTCGATCTCTCTAACCTCAGATAGGGATCGAGCACTCACTTTGGACATTACCGACGATATTTATCGAAGCTACATCGATGCCAAAGGGTCTCCTTGGATGTTTGAGATGGAAGACTGGAGGATCAAATCGCCCCGCCAAGATGATCCCCTGACATCAGCTATAATCCGACCCCAAACTCGGAGGCATGCCAATCCTAGGATCAAATTCATGCTAACGACGTAGCCCACACCAGATGAACTCCGAACCATTAGGCTATTAAGAAGGAAAGTTAACTCAACAAAATCTCTCAGAATTTTGGATGATTCCCTTCGATTCCATACATGTGAGCTAAAATCATGTATCCAATGCCCACGGATAGCGCTCATAACCAATAACCCACGATCTCTGGGCTAGTGGGTGCAGATTTGCCATTTCTATTATCAAATTTGGAGGTAATGCATAACTACTCTCCCTCTATATAAAGAGAGAACGAAGGGGCCCTAAAGGAAGCGATCACAGGAGCAATACCCTCTCTCTATTTCTCTCTCTCCTCTTTTTCTCTTATTCTCCATCCCTGGCTAACTTAAGTATCGGAGGGTCTCCTATCAGAGAATCTCTAGTGAGTGTAGAATTATATTTCAGATTTTTCAAGAAACGATATCTTCGGTTGAAAACCAAACTCCAGGTTGGTAGGCGACCGACCCCTTCCTTTGCTTCTATCCAAAGATCGGCAGCAACACACACCAATTCATACATGTAAATACAAAAGATATATCTAAAAATGCATACTTCAATAGTCCAAGTCTTTACATTAATGTTAATCTCTAATTTTTAATTATCCTAAGGATGTATTTGGTTCGTGATCAGAATCAGAGTCGGAATGAATTGGTATAAAAAGAGAATAACTATATTGTCGGTTCGTGATCTAAGTCATAAACGAAATGAAATGGAATTTGAATACCAGAGAATGAAACTAAAATCAAAATAAAATCCACCAATCAATTAGGATGCATTTGGTTTGCCATTAAAAAATATTTTTTAATTTTTAATTTTAAAAATAAAATCAAAAATAATATTTGGTAACATTATGAAAATAAAAATAAAATAAAAAATTAAATAATTATTTATATGTAAAATAAATTTTTTTGATTTTCAAATTATTTTTTTACTTCGCATATCTAAACATCAAATCAAAAAGTAAAGAGTCCGAATCCTTCCCCCTCGTCGAGCTCTTCACCTCTCCATCTCTTTTTCCTCCCTTTCTGAACCCTTCTCCCTCATCGAGCTTTTCACCCATCATTTTTAAATATTAATTTTTACTTTATGACAACATTATTATCAAACATATTTTATTTTTTATTTTATTTAATAATAAAATTAAAAAATATTTTTAAAATTAAAATTAAAAATCAAAAAGTGTAACCAAACGCACCCTCAGCTAAATGAAAATCCTTCGTTTCCATCTCTATTTCAAAGTCCAAACTCCTCCAAACCTAACGTAGTACACCATCCATTCTTCCTCTATTAGGACCCACATAATTCCACCATCAAACACGTAATCTAACGTAAATCTCCCCTTCTTTCTCCTCCCCACCCTCCTCCTCCTCCAAACCCTCTAAACCCCAATCTTTCTCCGAAATCCAAATCAATGGCTCCCCCTTCCTCTTCCTCCTCCTCCTCCTCTCCTCCTTTCGCTCTTCCCTGTCCTCCCACCTCTCCCTCTCCGCCACCCCAAACACCTCACCAAATCCAACAACACCGTCCGCATCCAGTGGTCCGGCGTCCCTCCCCTCCCCCTCGACTGGCTCGGCATCTACTCCCCCCGGACTCCCGTGACGACCACTTCATCGGCTACCTCTTCCTCAACTCCTCCCCTTCCTGGCCTTCCGGCGCCGGCGCCCTCCACCTTCCCTCGTCAACCTCCGGTCCAACTACTCCTTCCGCCTCTTCCGCTGGACCGCCAACGAGATCAACTACCGCCACCACGATCACGACCAGAATCCCCTCCCCGGGATCCGCCACCGGCTCGCGGTCTCCGAGGAGGTCGGCTTCGAGAGGGCGGCGGGACCGACCAGATCCATCTCTCGTTTACGGACTGGGAGGACGAGATGAGGGTGATGTTTGTGACCGGGGATGGGGCTCAGAGTTTTGTGAGGTATGGGCTGGAGGAAGGGAGCCTGGATCAGTTGGTGGGGACGGAGGTGAGGAGGTATGAGAGGAAGGATATGTGCGATTCGCCGGCGAATTCGAGCCTCGGGTGGAGGGATCCGGGGTTTATACATGATGGGTGATGAAGAGTTTGAAGAAGGGACAAGGTACTACTATAAGGTAAGGTGGATTTGGCTTAGATGTTGCTTGTTGATCCTATTGTGGTTGGATGATTGAGAAGTTCTTGCCAGTTTGGTGTTAAACTACTTCCAAATTGATAAATTTATGAACTCAATACTGTTTCATCATCACTAAAGTTGTTTAGATTATTGATTTCAAGTTGAGATTCTTAGGTTTATCCTAATCTTTGAAGAAAATAAATCGATAAATTATGCCTAGGCATAGGCATGGCAGAAAGTTTAAGTCTTGATTAGTCTCACTAATAGTTGTTATGCTCCTGGAGAGATATAGGAAGCGACAAAATTACATTTTTGATTCACCCCAGGGCCACGCTTATGGTGATGCTGCAGGCTTTTGCTTCTAGCTAGACTGGCTAGAGTGTGGCATAGTTCGTTGGATTTATTAATTTGTAGGCTAGACAATTCTTTCGGCAAACACCTGTAGATGCCATCTGTTGATTTTGTCGACTGATTGGCTTTAATTTTGTTCTTCTTTTCTGCGCAAATGTATTTGCACTTCTATTTTTGTGATGGCTTATATAGTAATGTTCATTATATGAGATTAAACAATGTTAGGCTTTCAGTAAAAACAATATTAGGCTTTCGGTAAATCCTGACCATAATCTGCTTTCATTAACCAAAGTGGATCTTTGCACGGAGGCTAGGTTGTTTAGCATGTTTCTTTGTTGGTGTCAAACTAGTACAGCCATGCACCTCACCGTTTTCAGAGTTTAGATTCTTTAGAACATGAACTGCAAGACATAGTCATAAACGTGGTCAAAATGCTCATCCATGTTTCAAGGAATTGAAGGTAGTATGGATGAAACTTAGGAGTTAGGACGACTTCTTGACAGTTAATTGGTTAATGTTCTGCCAATTAGTTTCAAATTAGTTCAGTTAGAAACCAACCAAGGCACTCCTTTATACCACTCTCTATTGATGTTTATGTATGGTCTTAGTTTTCAGTGTTGATTAATTTCTTGTTCTTGTGGCCACTATCTTTCTGTGCCTTGTGAGACATGCTGAGAACTTACTCTTCTCACTGGGTTTTGTCTGGAAGGAGATTGGGGTTAGTTGTTTCCTTATCAACAAGAACACAGTTCCATTTCAGATCTATTGTCCGTTGCTTGCTGTTTTCTTACTATCCTGATGATCTTCTGGCTGTTTTGAGTCAGTTATTCTTCTTAGATTCATTAAATGAATATGTTAACTGCTATATCTTGATGATTTCATTCTGGGGGTTCTAGTTGACTGAATATTGAATGTATCTGTTCATAGGTTGGTAGTGATGCAGGAGGTTGGAGTGAAATACATAGCTTTATATCTCGTGACAATTGCTCAAATGAGACTATTGCTTTTCTGTTTGGGACATGGGAACTTATACTCCATACGCAACCTTCTACCGCATACAAGAGGAGAGCAAGTCAACTGTGAAGTGGATCCTTCGTGACATTGAAGCCCTTGGTAACAAGCCAGCAATTGTTCACACATTGGGGACATCAGTTATGCGAGGGGATTCTCATGGATATGGGATGAGTTCTTCAATCAGATTGAACCAATTGCTTCTAGGGTCCCATACCATGTGTGCATAGGCAACCATGAGTATGACTGGCCATTGCAACCTTGGAGACCAGGATGGTCTTATGGTGTTTATCGGAAGGATGGGGGTGGTGAATGTGGAGTCCCATACAGCCTCAGATTCAAAATGCCTGGGAACTCCTCTCTGCCGACTGGAACAGGAGCCCCCAACACTCAGAACCTCTACTATTCCTTTGATGCTGGTGTGGTACATTTCCTTTACATCTCAACTGAAACCAACTTTCTCAAGGGCAGTGACCAGTACAATTTTATCAAAGCTGATTTGGAGAGTGTTGATAGAAACAAAACACCCTTCATTGTTGTCCAAGGCCACCGTCCTATGTACACAACAAGTAATGAAGTAACAGATACTCCGATGAGAGAGAGAATGCTTGAGCATTTGGAACCACTTTTGGTACAGTACAATGTGACCCTTGCTCTTTGGGGTCATGTTCATAGGTATGAGAGGTTCTGTCCTGTGAAAAACTTCAGTTGTGTGGATATGGCCTCTCAATTTGAGTCTGGGGGTGCACCGGTTCATGTGGTGATTGGAATGGCTGGTCAAGATTGGCAGCCAATCTGGGAGCCAAGGCCTACTCATCTAGACGTCCCTATCTTCCCGCAACCTGAAAGGTCAATGTACCGGGGTGGGGAGTTTGGGTACACAAGGCTTGTTGCTACAAGGGAAAATTAACACTTACCTATATTGGAAATCATGATGGGCAAATGCATGACATGGTGGAGATTCTATCTGGTCATACCCTTAAAAATGATGATCGGGAGGTGGTTGTTGAGTCTAAACTTTCATGGTATGTGAAAGGAGCAATCATGCTCATGGTTGGGGTCTTTGTGGGTTATGCTCTTGGGTTTGTAACCCGCTGCAGGAGAAATAATGTGCAGCATGCTACATGGACTCCAGTGAGGATGGAGGAATCATAAGCAAATGGTCTATAAATGCATCAGTAGAAATGCCAAGTATTTAAAAGTTTTGACATGAGACATTATTCAAAGTTTTCACTTTGTCTGGGTGACACATCAAAATAAGAAAGGGATTAGGAGGTGTTGTCATGCAGTAGTAGGTGGTCCGTTAAGCATGTTACCTGCATTTCAGAATTCTCATGTCCTAGTAACAAGTCTGGATCTTCACCTCTCTGATGCAGTATCTGAATTTGCAGAAAGCTTTGTAGATGTAATGTAATTGTGTACGTATAAGCGACCTTACATTTGTATTTCCAAATCATTGTGATTGGGATCGTATATTAAATGGTTTTGATCTGTATATTTTAATTGTAATTGAATTTGAGGGGATCATTTTTTCGAAATCATGTTAAAGTTGCCTTCAGGAAGTTTGAATCATATGCGAGGCAAGTGTTGTGCTGCTCTGATTATTTCATCTCTGGTGGTGGGGCTTAAACATTGACATCTTCATCTGGCCTATTATGTTTAACCTGTTGGACAATCACCTTATAATACCACATCAGTTTGATTTGCTACTAATCTTAACAAACTATAATTGGTTTACTTTTATGATTCAGTGAACCTGAACTACATGGCAAAGTTATTTTTCTCATCAAAAAATAGCCAAGTTGTTTACCTATTTTCCCTTTTAATTTGGATTTTCTAATTATATGATCGCATGCTTTGCTGATGGTCTTCTTATTGCACTTGCTGCTTTCGTTGTTATAAATATACTCCCTTCTCTCTTATATTTATATATTTTTGATAAATATATTCTTTCATATAAATTCTTAAACTCTTAAAAACAGATTAAGAGGAATATCATATATTTATCAAATTTACTTTACGTAAATCAACAATCAGCACCACAGCCATGCATCAAAATATTCCTTTTTTTCAGATTAAAATAGTGTAAAAAGAATGTCAAAGGTTATGATTGTTCCAGTTCGCCCCTTCCAGGACCCAATATGATCGGTTTTCTTTTCTTTGGATAAATAGTTATATTGCGTGTGCCATATATTAGTACTCCAATGTACATAAGCACATGGAAACTAAACTAAAGACCAGCTGATCTTGTTGCCCTTATAAATTAATCTGCTTCATGTAAAGCCACGAGAAGGTAACTATTATTATTATTTTTAATCTGAAGAAAGTAAGAAGGAATACTGTTAACTGCAACTGATGTATTCTGAGACCTTTTCTTCAGGTAAACATTTTGGCTTTTACCAAGAAGAATTATTGAATGATGAAAATTAGCTTGTCAAATAGTATATCACGTCGGTGCATTACCTTTATCAAGACAAAGGATATTCACAAAGGAAGCGTTGCACCATAATAAGCTCCTGTGTTGCATGGTTGAAGGTCAGATCCCTAACGTGCTGCAGAGTCCATGACCACTTGAGGGAGTTTAATATTCTAATGGAAAATGAGATCAGTAGCCTCACAGAGCAGAAACTTCCTTGTGCAAGCATTCGCCTAGTCTTTGTCAGATCCGCAGAAGCTTCTGATGTAGAGAGTCTAAAACAATCTCCCTGTTTCTTAACTTCAACGGTTGAAGTTTGACAAGCATCCTGAAACCGTAGGAAGTCTCAAAAATCTACTGTTCCGGATCCTTGAGTCTTGTGATTCTCTGTCTGTCCTACTCACCAGTATCGTGAATTTATACAATCTTAGGAGTCTCGTTCTTGCGAGCACTGAGGTGGATGGGATGCTGGCAGGGTTAGGAACACTTCATGGATTTATATGGAGAACAAATAGATCCTTTTCACAGTTAGTTTCTAGGTGAGTCTGCACATACATGCATACATATATTTGACAGTTTTCATACATACATTTCATGGTTTTGTGAAAAATGGGCAGATTAATGGCGATGTGCTTCATAATATCAAGATGGCAGTTAAAAGATCCATCATGTGTAGTATTCTCCAACATATATCTTTAGAGGTATTTTCAACCAACATTCGCCATGTCAGTACCGGACTCCGTGCCAGTACCATTTTATTATAATATCGGTGTGCGGTTCCGTATAGTACAAGACAGCATACTGAGTATTGGTACGGCATGAGATAGTATACCGAATCTGGTACCAGTATGATGTGGTACATTCCGTATGAGCAATATCATGTGGTATGGCAGACCATATTTTCAACAGTTACTCTTACAACATAGAACTGCTGACACACATATGTGATGGAACTTTAAGCTTGAAGTTTCTGAGCTTCAGATTTCTTTGTTTATATAAAAGGTCGCATGCTTATCCAAACATGCAGGGATAAGGACTTGTGACCAGCATTATTTTCAAAAGAACATCTTGCAAACAGAAATAGTTGACCTGCCACAGATTTTGCTTGAAAGGAAAATTAAAAAAAGAAAGTGAACATCGAAGCTGTAAGTTTCATACCATTTGGAAGATGAAGGCATAAGGTTTTGTGGAAATTAAACATGAGAAATTAATTTGCTCATTTTAACTCTCTTGATGGAAAACAAATGTTCATTTTTTGTTGTTTCATATGAAATTTTGTTTTAGCTTTATTTCTGATCGACATCATTCTAACTTTTCTCCTTTTGTTTTGACATCCCCATCATCAGTTCTGTGCATGTAACTGTAGGTACAGTTGAATTTTGTTCGGTATGCATCTACATTTGGCTCTATGAACGATAATGTCCTTGTAATACACTTGTAACAATATTTTATGCCAATGATACAGAACCTAGTAAGTAAATGCCTATTTTGTTGCTATGTTCAAGTCCTGAGTGTTACAAGTATTGGTGAACCATGTGTTAGTATTATGCTCAATATTGTAGTCTTCTATAGTTTACATAAATGGTGTTGCTTATTTGCTCAGTGACAAGGTTTTGGAAATCTAAAAGCTTTAACTTTATCTTGCTGAAGTTACAGAGGATTCAATGGACTTGAAGGATGAGAACAAGGAGGTTCATCACAGCCAGGTAGGCTTGAAAAGTTATCACATTTCATGCTAGATCTTCACTGACTAAGAGAATTGTTCATGGTGTCACCATGCTCAAAGTTCTTACGTAATAACACCCATAATTGATGTTCTTGTAAATTTTAACAAGTGATGATACTTTTGAAGTTTTGAGCAAAGTCATGCTTGTTTATAATTATGATTTTTAGGATTAAATTATTACAAGGAGAATCGGGAAACCTGTCAAATTGAGAATATGTACCACAAAGAAGATAGCTGCAATGGTTGAACTCTCAAGTCTTCATGCATCTTCTGCAGGTTAACATTTTGGCTCTTACCCACAAAAATTATTTCTGATAGAGTAGTTCACATGTGGATTTTGATTTCTATTTGGCATCTGAATTGCTCCACTACAATCTCAATGGTGCATGCGTCATGGCAACATGAAGTGCATGAGAAAGCCAAATGTCTTGCATCAGCTCACCTTCTTCTTGTGGGAGAGCCCAATGACCACTACACAATTTTGGCTACATCAGTCTCTCTTTATTCTTTCCCATGTAGCACAAGATTATATCATCTCTCTCATATGATTTGCATCATTTTCATCTCAAAAAAAAAAGCTTTCATCATTTCAGATTTGTGAGAAGAAAATTACAGTATGATAGAAACAAAGAAAGCTGATTGCCTGTTTCTAGATCAAATAAGAGATGCTTGCAGCATGATAGAAACGTGTTGCATTATTTGAAGGTTGGATATCTAACGGACTGCAGATATCATGATTGATTAATGGAGTTTCTGATACTATTATATGAAATATTCAATGGAGTTACGTTATATGAACTCTTTTCCAGCTCACACAACAGATCAGATTATCAAATTTAGTAAATCCTTTCTCATCATCCTATCACGTCTGCTCAGAGGATAGATCTGTGCATGCCTCCTACGGCTTCAGCTTCAGCTTCATGACAAATTTCACAGACACCGTTACTGTCAGCTCTTAAGAGTTTGCAACTAGCACTGGAGTGTTCTCTGAAGTTTGCAGTCCTTTGCAGGTAATTGCTTGCCTTTTTATCGACCTTTATTTCTTTTTCTTCGAAATGACTGGAAGAACATCAAAACCAAGTCACATTCTTTCATCGTTGCAACAGCAGACAAAGCCTTTGCAGTTTCCAGGAGCCATCTGAACCCTTCTCTGGACAACAGGATTGGATAAAAGTGCATCACATCCAGGCGGGCTTGAGAAGTTATACCACATTTCTTCTATTTGCAGTGTCTCCGAGAAGGTTTGTCATGCAGAATCATTTTTCAGTTTTAAATATTATGATTTGCAATTGTTGCTCCTCCCATTTAAGTTCTGACAGTGGATGACACTTCTACTACTCCAGTTTGCAAGTGTGTTATCATCTGTCAATTAAATTGAAGAAGCTTGTTGATGTTGATGATATGAATGGATCGAATGGATACCATGGAAAATAGGGGACCGTCAAAACTGACTATGACTGAAGGAAGGTTTTCAAAATGGCTGCTATGGACAAACTCTGGGTTGATGATGAAAGGTTGTGGAGTAGTAGTATTTCCCATTTGTGTTTGCATCTTCTTTACTCCTGTCTTGGTGCAGACAGGTGTATAAATGGTGATTCATCGGGAAAGGTGTGCTCCAACAAAGAAAGATGATTGCCTGTTCTAAATGATGTGAAATGGATGCTTTAGAAAGTGTTCATAATGATGCTAATCCAAAAAAAAGTGCCTAGGATGACGTTGTTCTGCATTGCATGGTTGAAAATTATATTTTCCGGCAGAAATTAGTTATCATGATTGATCGATGGAATGTCTGATAGATATACCGGTGGGATTTTAGGCCAAAGGGGATGATGGTATAAGCATGTCACATAGTTCATATGCAAGTTTTACGGTACTTGGATGCATAAAGTTCGAGTGCCGAGTCTTGACGTGTTCATTTTGACTGTAACAAGTCAATAGCCGTCTCTGCAACAGGAGGTACATTTGTATCCATTGACATTTCTCTTGTTAGACCTAGAATTGCTAGTGCTCTATTCTTTCCCCCTTTTGTCCCTTTTTTTTTTTTTAATTTTTTTGCCTTCATGATATTGGATTGGCAAGCTTCCTTAATTCATGCTTCTTTTGACTACATCACAGGGCAGTAATGCTTTCCAATTTCATGTTCTAATCTTGAAAATTTTGTGCCCCATTTTAATCTTGAAATTTTTGTTGGCTTGGCTTCTTATAGCTGGGATTCAGCATAAAAATTAGAACACAAACATTGACCTGGTACAAAGCAATCCAAGCAGTGGGAAAATCATGTCCAACACACAAAGTTGTAGCTCCGTATGTTCTACAGACCAGCAATTATTCCCTTCTCAGTTGGTTAGCAAGAAGCCAAGAATATAATCCTACCTGGTCTGTAAGAACAAACTTGCAAACACGAAGACCATAATCTGACCTAGTCCTGTGCAAAATTTAACATGCATCAAAATTCCAAACCATGTTACAGCCTTTCCATGGTAAAATTATGTAAAACTCGATTCACTATTGAGGGGAGTTCGGTTCATTGATGGAAGAGTTGAAGTTACTACAGACAGCTGACCACGCAAAGACTCCCACTGCCAGATCCTTATGCTTATGATCAAGAAGGATGCAAAATGCATGGCCTCCTGAGTTCCCTCGAGTGATATCTAGCACAGATGAAAGCTCAGTAGTTGATAAGATGCAAGAATTACATGGTAGTGCTGGTCCTGTGAAGCTGTGCCAGCATATCTGTTGCAGTCGAGGAGTCGACAACAATTCCTGATCTGCTAAGAAACACAGAAGTTGGTGAGGACTTCTATTGTTTTTTCCGAACCACATACATGAACTGGATGCTCTTTTTGATAGCCTCTCTCGTCTACGGGTGTTGGATCATATTCAAAGCAACGAGGAGGAGATGAACAGAATCAAACAGGTTTTTGAAGAGCTATCTATGCACACCACCTCTCTCGTCGACATCATTTTTTCAAATTTCGGACGGTTGATTCTGGATGACTGCACACTCAGTGAGCCGCTTCCACCTTGCAATCTGCTCCATAATCTAAATTATCTTTGGATATAGCATGTTTCATCGGTCATAAGCATTCTTCCAAGTATTCATTCCCCAAGCTAGAACAAGTATGGTTGGTGGACATGCCTGATTGGGAAGAATGGCATGTGGGAAAGTGGAAAACCAGCAATGCTTAAGTCTAAAGAAGCCAACAATTCCGAATTGTCCCAGGTCAGGCATATCCATTTGCTGACAGAATTGGCAATGGAGAACCCAGCCTGGAGAAAGTTTCAGACTTCTCCACACTCCAAGGCATTCACATTCATCATTGCCTGGCATTGCAGGTACCCTGGAGAACCTTGTTCTTTGCGCAGCATGCAATTAAAAGATTATCACATGAAATCACTACCAGCTACTAAATGGAGTACAAACAGGCAATTTGGAGAAGCAGGATGTTTGGTGCAGCATGGAACTGCTCAAGAGCATTTGCCTAAAGAATGATGGCTTGGAGTGGCTAAAAATCCAAAGATCCAGCATGTGCAGGTCTACTCACGGGATGGATCAGTACTTGCCTCCTGAACAAGTAACCCTTCAGCTTCACTGCAACTTTCAGAAACCATCACCACAAGTTCCGAGAATCCCTCGACTAGCAGTGGCATCACTCTTTGATCTTTGCCTCTTCACCACTCCCTTTAAACCAAGATTGCAGTTGCAGTGTACCAACCTGTAGTCACCTTATTCCTCTCTTTATTTCTTCCTTGCAAAGAGTTGGTATCTTCTTCGCATTTACAAATTCTATGGAACATTTTATCAAATCTAAGTGGGATTCCTTCCTCATCCTCAAAAATAATTAATAGTAAATAAAATAATAAATAAAATCCTAGGGGGCATGGGTGTGCATTACATTCCTCATGGCAACAGCAAATGAATTCTTTGCCTTACTCTGCAACCTGGCGGAGCCAACAGGTTCAGATAATCAAACTAGTAAATCCTTTCTCTTCTTTATATTGTGCATCTGGTCATTGGTTTAATGGCCTGTTGTTCACATCCATGAAACGTATTGTTTCATTCTTGAATTATCCCTTCCCTTTTGCTCTTTATGCTTAAAAAGGTGTTCTTCATCCGCAGTAAAGGATTTCACTGTAGTTGAATGCCTCGCTACCATGTCTTTCAAATTGCATTTGTTTTAAGTAATGGTGCTTATTTGGAGGGCAAGTTCTTATAATTGAGAGAAATATATTTCAACTAAAACCATGTAGGATATAACCTTAGAATCCTTTGTTTGGAATTGGTTTAAATGATCAAAGCAACTTTAAATTATGAAAAGATGTCATAAACATAATTACCATTTCAGAAAAATCCATTCCATACATTCAAATTTAAGAATTCAGAATAGCACAATGAAGTTGTCTTTTATCTTCCTAGCTAAACACGCTAATTGGATCAGTGGTTCCTTGGACATGCTTTTGTAGATGCCATAGAGAAATCAAAACTACTACAACACAACCGAGATGCAATTATAGCTAGGAACCATCATGTGAAGTTCTTTTCCTTCATCAGTGTTATGGTGGTAATTTGCCACCACCACAGAACACTATTAAAACAGTTACCCAATTAAATTCAAAGCCTTCTTTTCCATGCAGGAGGTTCTTAACCAACAAGAAAAGTCAATTGCTTAAACAAACCAGACAATTGGAAGCACTTAAAATGAACATCAAATCGATAAGCTTCACATCATATTGAAAATGAAGGTTTTAGCACCACATGCTCTTTGTAGCGTTCTTCAGCTAAAATTTCATCTTCCAAAACTTTTCATTTTTGTGTTATTACAGGGGATCAGGAAAAACTGATCATATTTTTCTTTTTGGGCTTCCATTTGTAAACTCAGCACTGTTTACTATGGTTACTGCTAGATTTTTCTCGCATTATAAACAGATCCTCTAGGTAAGCCTTGGCGCCACATGATAAGATTGCTCCATTGTGACTTAGGTATCACCGGTTTGAAACATAAAACCAGCCTTTCCATATCGGGGATAAGGTTGCACATATCTAACGCTCCCCAGACCCTATAATGACTAGATAGGGATGGCAACGGTTAGGGTTTGGGTCGGGTAATGTACTATCCATCCCCAAATCCGAACTTAATACGCTATACTCAAACCCTACCCGATACCCGATCGGATAAAAAAGAGATACCCATCTCCATACCCAATGGACTCGGAGATACCCACGGGTAACCCATTTCTCTATACCCAACCCATACTCGCCCCATATTTATCCCATACCTAAAAAATAAACAACCAAATAATTTATGCATATTATCAACCAAATAGAATTATCAATTCAACATAGAACATAATTTATAAGTCCAGATTTATAGAAATCAAACATAAAAATAGAATTATAATCAATATAGAACATATAAACAACCAAAATAATTTTATACATATTATCAAGCAAAATAGAATTACCAAAACAGAATTATAAACATATATATTCGGATATGGGTTCGGGTATTATCCATATCCGTAGGTTCGGATCGGATTCAGATTCGGGTTCGGATTCGGATAGAAAATAGTACTACTCATACCCTATCTATACCCGTACTACAGTTTTCAGATTTTACCCAAATCCGGTCAAATCCTATTTTTTGGATTTGATCGGATTTGGATAGAGTGCATACCCATCGGGTCAGATCGATTTTGCCATCCCTATGGCTAGAGCCTCATGTCTAACCATGGACTAGAGGGGATCCCAACTCACAAGGAAATTCTTGTGAGTTAGTGATAAATCACTTATGGCATATCTGATGTCGAAGCTAAGAACTAAGATGGTTGCTTGTGTTGCTGTCTTCAAGTCCTAGGTAATATTAGTAGAAATATGTACCTTGGAGAACCATGTGTTAGTACTTTATTTCTTTTTACTACATGAGATAAGGTGAACAGTGAGTTAGCAAGTTAGTACCCCTTTTTTTTAAATTGTAATTTGGGAAGACAGGAAAAGGAACCAGGGGGACGATCACACCTGTAGGTCTGAAAAGTTATAATACATTTTTTCGGTTTCAGCGATTAAGGGATAGTCAGTTATGGAATTATTATATTCACATTTCTTGCATACAGTGGCCAAAACTTGTTCCTCCTGCAAGTTTTGACAATGAACTACAGTTCTAAGATTTTGGGCATAATTAAATCTATGAACTGATATATTGTGCTTGTTTTATACTCATAATCTGAATGGATCAAATGACTGCAAGGAGAACAGGAGAATCTGTCAATGTTGAGGGTGGAAACATAATCCTATTTCAATCTTTATAAATTTTGTCTTTTCTTCTCATAGTTGGAATCTAGTTTAACACAAAAGCTGTTCAGATGACCTTATAAAAGCAAGCATAGATATTGGGGGAAAACTTTGTCTCCAGCATAATTTTTTAACTCCACCTAGTCTATAGATGCAGAACAAACTTAATCTTCTAAGAAGATTGATGTTAGTTTGTGCCTTGAATAAAAAATGGCAAGGACAAACTCAAGCTGGTCCAATGATCTCTGTACCAGAATTTAACCTGCAGTGCAACAGACTTGCAAGACTCAATTGGCTTCAGTAGATTTCGAACATTAATTTTCTTTAAGCTGGATTTTACCATGTATTGGCATAACATCAATTTATACACTGAAAACGAGAATATTTAAAACATACTTTAGTCGTGAGACATGTTCTAACAATCTGAGACCTAAAAGTTCTCACTTGTGATTTGTAATGTTTTCAAGTCTATGAAAACAATCAAATTATGACCAGTCCTCTCATAATCTGATACCAAGAGAGTAACTTCTTTAAACTGAAACTAATTAAAGACTGCAACCTGCCTTGCATAAGAGAGATAAGAAGCTTATTTTCACGTAAGCAGAGGCCATGTTTCACAAACTAAACCAATGGTATGAAGTGCAAAATTTCTTTTAACCTAGACTTACTCTGGGTGCTAGAAGGGCCCTGGGCATCTTTACTCAAGGAATTTAAGAAACTAGAGGAGCAACTAGATTTTAGTAAAAGAATTACATAGCCATGCCCAAGACCATGAAAGTAGAAACCCGGAAGCAAAAATACAGAAGAATAACTCCAGATGCATGAATAAATCAGCAAAAATGTGATTCAGACTATGAAAAGTGGGACAATGTTCACATAGAGAACAACTATCCAAGGACACTTTGGAAGTACAAACCAGTTTGCTAATTCTACTATCCTGCATAACAAACTGACAAGAATACAATAGAGAAACACATTGCCATGAGATAATAATCTCCCATTCTGAACCAGCAAGGAAACAGATTGTCAGGGAGATGGGAAGCCAATGCAGGAGACCTTGATACATATGTGGGTGGGTACCCTACTTCACCCAAAAGCTTAAGCTACCAGGATTTGAGCACAACCATGCATATCAACCCTTCCTTCTCATACTATTTACTCGATGTGGGACTAAATCTCACGCATGACCTTCAAAACAGAGAAACCCAAACTCCTATTTTGATCCCAGTGAATCCACCATGTCTATATCTGTTTCCATTATATATAGTGCCATAAGAGTTCCTCATATCAAGAGCTGATAATCAGAACAAGCCTATGAGCAAGCTGAAACCAGCCAACAAATGGAATGAAGTCATAACTTCAATTCACTTTGGCAGATATTCAAATGTTGAATTTGACCTCCAGATTAATTTATTATTCTATGGTTATCCTCCATATAAAATCTGCTTTCTGTATTAAAGTAAGAACACTTGGAAAATCTTTGGCCATTAAAAGGTCTCTAAGACTCCAACAATCTGAGGTATGCAACCTTCTTGCTTAAGAAATAAGATCTGTGATGTACTCAAGTCTAATTAGATACAATCAGAATACACTGATGAGTCCTCTCAAAACCCAACTATACCAAGAAAGCAACTGCCTTGATCAAAATTAATGAAACAATAGCCAGTTTCAACCTTGTGTAAGGGTAGTAAATTTCACATATCCATAGACAGTGTAACTGAATGAGCTCCGAGGCATCCTAATTGGTGGATTTTAAAGGAACAACTACATCTGGGAGTCTTCAAGCTAGCAGACAACACCTTGCCATCACCAACTAGACCCTACTGCAGCAATTACTTACCCCTGGCCAAGAATATGATAGCAGGAGGAGAAGAGAACAAAACATAAGTAAATCACCAACAATGAGATTAGATTATCAGAAGTGGGACAACATTCATGCCTGAAACGATTAGCCCAAAGGGCAGTTCAGAAGTACAACAGTCGCTTAGCCAAGCCTACAGAACAAAATCAATAATGACACAACAACGAAACAACAGCTCTTCTCTTACCTTCCCAAGAGGCGAAGGACGGGCAAACGCAACCAGCCGTGGTGAAATCATAGATGCGAATGAATAACCTAAGGAGATGTAGTGCAATCACTGTACTCTTGTCCTCTGCTCCATTTGGACAGGCAAGGGAGCAGAGAGACCACCCAAACCGCCATTCTGACCGCGGAACTTGCCACCATTTCTATATCTATCTCCATTCTCAGAACCACTTTCGGAGCTCCTCTCATCATCATTTGGCTGGTGAATCCTTTCTTCTGGTTCCGAATGCTCCACTATCCTGATTCCCGCGACTGCCCTTCCAAATCTCTCTGCGTGATCTCTCTGAAGACCACGATCACTGCATTCTTCATAATCCTCTGAAAATGGTTCAGGAGCGCCAGCAGAAGCCCTAGATCCCCTCCCATTCCCAAAAAGCTCACTTTTTTCGCCGGCTTGGTAGATTGTAGAAGCACCTCATCATCCGCAGGAGCCCTAGCGACTCCTTCAAATCCTTCGGTTCCGTTAGTGCCAATGTCCACGATCTCCATTGCTCTGAGAGACAACTCGTGCTCTTTCACCAACACCTTGTCCACAAACTCCAATATTCTGACCAACTCTCGGCTGATCGACCGTTTCCCTTCTCGAATCATCGGATCACCACTCTGCCACCAAATGAAAGAAGGAAATCAATAAAGATTCTGGATCCGATCAACAAAACAAAAAAAAAAATCTTTTTTTTTTTTCTTTATTTGGCTCACCTGGATGGAATCGAGCTGGAGGAGGAGGTCCATGCCCCTCTCGGAGAGAGCTCTGGGATCGCGGCGGGCCGTCTGGTCCGAGAGCGAGGATCGGAGGGCGGCGGCGTGGGATTTGATGGAGGCAAGGCGTTTGAGGTGGCGAAGGGTCTGGGACCGCCGCACCAGGAAGAGACGGAAGCGGGCCTGGATGGTCCTCGCCGCCGCATCTCGAAGAGAAGGGCGAGAGGAGGAGGAGGAAGAAGAAGAAGACGGCGGACGAGACGCCGGCGAGGGTCGTGGATGAGGAGAAGAAGAAGACGGGGGAGAGGGTGGGAGAAGGGGAAGAGAGGTGGGAAAGAGAGGATTCGAGGGCGGCGACGCGGCGAAGAAGGGAGTGGAGGAGAGGGTGAGTCTGGTGGTCATGGTGGTGATCCTTTGACTGCTGATGTGTTGGGGTGAGGGTTGGTACAAGGGGTGTTGGGATTTGAGATAGTGATGGGAGTAGATATGAGGAAGGGATTGGGATTGGAGTAGAAGTTGCGTGGTGAGGGCTTGAAGGAGTTGATCAGAGGTGAAGAGAGGGGGAAGAGAGGGGGTGGAGAAGGAGGAACAGCAGGAGGAACAAGAGCAGCAGCAGGAGCATTGGTGGCTGTGGTGGTGGTGAGGGGAAGGCATCTGAGAGAGGGATAGGTGGAAGGGCTGAGAGAGAGAGAGAGCACAAGGCGGCTGCTGGACAAAAGTGAGTCAGATGACGAGGCCTATTTGGGGGATGGTTTTATATGGGCGGAAGGTTGAGGGAGATGGGATCAAATTAGATAATGAGATGGTCCCTTTCAGCAAACCTAGGGGAATGAAATCAATGGGAGAATTAGTTAATCTATCAAGGTGGGTGTCTTTCCCAAGCTGGTTTTTTTTGTTCCCAGATTAAAGATATCTCCTATTGGTCCTCTCTTCAATTCTTATTTTCTATTGCAATGACATTAAAAATGTAAGAATGTAAGATGGCCCACTTTAATTTCTCCTCTACAAAAGAATCACATTCCAAAGCAAAACAAGCTTGGATTGAAGGGACTCCATCACTGTTATAACCTGGATTAACAAATGTTCGAATTGCAGGATAGCAGAGGACCCATGGATCCCACACATTATTCAGTGGAAAGATCCCTCTTTGCATTCAAAGCATCATACAATTACAGAGAAGCAGATCAGATCTCAGCCTCAGCAAGGTGCCCTAGTTCTCATTTTTTCAACAGCTGTGTTTTGCAATTCGCCTATCCAAGTTGAGTGCACTTTGAAGACATCCGTTTTATAAATCAATGTTTTCATGATTCATAACTTTCTTAATAAAGCACATAACGTAGCTCTGATTTTAGTATAGTGTCAGGAACAACCTATAATCCATTCTTGATTCTAGATAAAAATTTAAGCTTGTTTTCTTTCCCTTTAGATCATGGTTTTCCATAGGAAATCCAACTCTTACCATGATGCAAATTGTAAAAAGTGGTAAACTTCACAAGGAAGCATAAAAGCATGCAATTAATGGCAATCAGATCTATTATGTACGCATACAACCGGCATGAGCCAATTTAATACAATGGGTAAAATGTCATGATAAAGTATGATGCCCAGTCAAGGTCACAGACAGTTGCTGAAAACCAGCTTGTGTCTTCAATAAAGATTCTTTCAAACATTAGTGATCTATTTCCCAAGCAGCCGACGCCCTCGAATGTTTGCTCCTTTCACTCTGAAATTTAGTTCATCGACATCATCTTGCATATTATCCATAGCTTTGGTTTGCCTGCAATTACCAAACAAACAATCAAATCCAATTTAGCAGAAAAGAGGGGGGAGGGGCGGGGATCTCACTGAGATAGGAAATGATAAAATAAACAATTAATGTAGCCTATGCTCAAAACATTATGCTTTAATGCAGCATTTAGTGTCAGGTGGCCTATTTTGTTAATTTTATCTCGAACAGAAAATAGTTTCACCAGAAATGAAATGCTTGGATAAGATCACACATGCCATCAATGTCGACTAAGTAGCTTATGCCATAAAACATCTAGCAACACCAATAATAAAAATGTGCCTCAGTAATTATCTGAAAAGCATTTCCTGGACAAAATGAGTTCGCTCAAAGTCATCAACTAAAGTTCCATGCAAAGGAGGCAGGGGAAAGAACAACGCATAGCAGCAAGATGATTCAACGACACACAAAGGATACCCATATGATATAATAATGAGATCCAATCCTCAATATTCTCCGCACCTCACGAGTTCAAACACTCATTCGAATTCAGGTGTATCCCACGATGTAATATGAAAATAATTGGTGATTGAACAGGACAGACTGCAACTGAGAGGATACAAGCTCACAATGCTACGCGATGCACACATCAAGTTGATGAGAATAAAGGTTCAAGTATTGTTGTTCTTACTATTCATCTATGCTATCATTCAAAGTAAACTTCAGGCAGGCACCACTGCCAACCTTACCACCTTTTCTTTACCATAAAGCCGTTCTACACCACATTTCTTCAGCAAAATGCAGAACTCTACCATATATACATATGTAGTAAGATGCGGATCATCAACAGGGATTGGCTTCAGCTCAGGGCTGAGGTCATATAAATGAAAAGCATCTAACCAAAATCAGCAACTAAAAGTACTTCAAATTGAAACCGAGGCGAGGCCAAGATGACAAAAGATGTACAGGAAGAAACAGACAACTGACCTCTCTATCTCAGCACCCATGTCAGTAGCCATGTCCTTCAGCTCGCCCAACAAGTTACTTAAATCGGAAAGAGCATCATCTTGCTTGGCCTTCTCTACCTGTTGAACAAACCAGATAACAATATAAAGTGTGATGGTCATGTACACAGCAAATCATAATTTCCTGCTTCCTACTACTTGTTGGTTTATCAATATTTTTTTTAATTCAAAATTTTGACTTTTTAAAGAATCCCATAAATATAAACAACCTTCTTTAATTCAGACTCCTTGATTTTCAAAAGAGATAAGATTTAGAATTTTATCTTTATTTCTCTCTCCTCTCTTAAAATTTTATGGAATTCTACGGACATATCTTTTGTTACGAGATATCTTAAAAGTCGCTTTCTCTCCGTAAATGAAGAGATGCATTATCACGACATAAAGATGCATTCCAAGGGATACAACTCTTGATGAACGGATAGATTAGTAAAGGGATGTATCTAGTGAAAAGATGGGCATTTAATCATACTCACCCTTTCATATCTATAAATCAGAACAACATCCCCTCCCATCCGACATTAGGGAGAGAGTTGAGAGTACAAATTGAGTGAACTCTATTAAGCATTTGAAAAGAAGGTTGTGTCCACATAAAAGACGATTGAAGGAGAAATTATTTCAATAAGTTTGCTGATTTTTAACGCATCTGGATTTGGCTAGTTCGGGTTCGACCCTCATTCTCTTTCGTTAGAGTGCACTTCAAGGAGAATGCAAAGCGGTTCGTTGTATCTTGGGAGTAGACCGCCATCAACTGTTTGCATCTGGCAGGGCGAATTCTACTCTAAAGGAAGTGCTTTCCAAAGCATGCCTCGAATCGGGTAACATCAATCTTAATTATATATTTATTGTGTGTAGAAAGCTATTAATTAAGTATCAAACATAAAATTATAATACTAATAATTAAGAATTTTCCAACACTACTATCAGCATTACCTCAACTTTCTCCAGTGCAGATGTCGGATCAGAAGGAAAAGTTCGAGGATTGGACCGAGGCAAAGGACCTGATAATCCCAATTTTTGTCTTTGCTCCATGTGGCTACCCTTTCGTATAAAGAATCATCTGCGCATAGGTTGCATAGGTTGACCAAATTAGAGAACCCATAACTAAGTTATATCACCTGGTCACGTTTTATTTAAGATTTACCTCTTGTTAAAGCAGGCCCCTTTATTTGACGATTTTTCTTTGGCTTCCATGTCTTGGAGAAAATTCCCCCAAGACTTCCCAAAAGCTTTTCACCCTGGAAAAAAAGAACAATGCATGCATTAGGAAGGGGATCCGTGATTAGAGGGGAACCTAACTTGAATGCCTTGCTGCACATCCCATCTTGTTTAGGTTGGAGAAGTTGGGATCTTTAACAAAGGGCAATCCCTTCAAGTTGCAGCAAATCTTAAAACAAATTAATGAACAAACAATCAAGAAAATTTGTAATACCATATATTTCTAAAATCAACTAATTCATCAAATTTCAATAAACATGTGGCCTTAATACTAAGGTTAAATAGAATACGCTGCATAACAAGCATTTGCATAATTTCTGTTTACAGGAGGAGAAAAAGGAAGGAAAAAAAAAAGGATCTGCATTTCTCATCTTTGGGCAATGATAGAGTGAAAGCCACACAAATACATCAAGTTTAGATGATTTAGGCTTGAGATGGGACTTATATTACGATGAGTGGAACCGTATGAGGTATCATCTCTATAAGGTGCTAAAATAAAGCAATGGCATAAGTATTGCTCCAACTAGCATCCCTACCAATACAACTTATTCCAAGCCCCCCTGGCAAATAGAAAAGGCAAAGATAACTCCTAGATAGGGGCCAAATCCTATTTTACAGGCTCGCACTCATTAAATGTTTAATGATTTACTTTCTTCACCCATGATTCACCAAAAGATACCAACAACTAGGAAGTGTCTCTGCAGCTAATTCAAAACTCACAATGTCAGCAGCAATGCCAAATGTCAGCTAATATTGAACTATTAGATACATTGCTGCCATATGATAAAGTTTTCTAATTCTTATCTTAAAGCTGCGATTCAGGAAGAGAGGAAGCTTAAAATCAGATTTGGGATGAAAAAAATAATAAGGGAATAGCAGCTTTCTATTTTAACAATTCTATAGCATTTAATAGGAAAATGGCATGAAATGTTATCCACTCCCACCAACATAGTAATTTAAGAAACAGAACCTCAGAAGTACAAGAGTCTTATAAAGTATAACACAAGATCTTATGAATTAATCTTGTGCCTTATTGCTGGAGAAGAAAAACAAGTAACCATAACCCTACAAGTTTTCAAAGGTAAAGGCTTCATATCTTGCTAGATTATCATGTTCAAATAGACCTATTTTCAACAGAAACAGCATCAAGTAATGAAAGCATACCCTACTAAGTTCATGATCAATATCTATGGCAGTTAGATGAGTCCGATTAATCTGCTGGCCCTGCTGATGCAGGGTGACGAGAGTCCTTGAAGCATCATCTCTCATCTCTTCAGCAATCTTCAAACAGCCATTTACTTTCTGTGTAGTTTCCTCAGCCTTGTATACAGCATAATTTTCTAGCTCTTGCACAGACTGGTTTTCAAACCCCGGAGTCACGGAAGTCATTCTTATATTTGTTTCTTGCAGATGAAAAGCCTGAATATGATGATGAAGAAGAAGTACCTCTTCCTTCATCCTCACTGTAACCAGATTGGGAGCTTTTCTTATTTGCCTCACTAACCACAGGGGCTGAGGAAGCTCTTGCAGTCTTGTGATTCAAGTCTAATTCCGAATCAGAATCAAAAGGATTGGAACCCGAAAAGCCAGGATTGGCAGAACGTTGCTTAGAGGCCTTAGACATAGGTGTCCTCATTGTGCTAATTTTAGACATGTCAACACCAGTGCTTGCTGAAAATGCTGACAGATATCAATACAAGCAGTAAAGAAACTGTGAAACTCTAATCACCACAGGAATCTGTCAATGTTATTCCTGTCAGCACAAGAAAAACTATTAGTGTATAACATCAATGCTATCCAACATTGAATTTGGAAAAGGTGTTACTTAAACAACACAAACATAATATCGGACCAAAGGAGGTGGAGATAAGGAGGTAAACACAAAAATAATGTCACAAACAAGATGAAAGAAATGTCTATATAAAAGAGTGAAGTGCCTGAACAAGATAAAGATCAAATTAAAACCGGTATAGTGATGATGAGGAAAAGTTAGCATACCAAATGCATTAATTAAGTAAACGGATCAAAGTGATGGAAAAGAAGAACAAGGACAGGTTAAAAGCATCACCGAAATCAATATGATATGAAGAAACAGCAGATAAGATAGTGGAGTCAAGGGGGAAGAAGAAAAATAAGAACATCAGGTATTACAGAGGAGTATCAAGAAGCTGCACATTTGAGATAGGAAATTAACAGGCATATGCCGCATATCGGGTATTAGAAAATATTGTTAGCTGACTTTAGGATTAATTTATGTGGCAATGAATGCAAGCATCATAGAAAGAAAATCCAGAAAATTATAAAGCAATTTTTAAAAACATAATCAAGAGGATCAAAAGTATACTCAGAAACATCAGTGAGCACAATATAAGGACATATCGATGGAAAATCTGAAGCATATTCAAGTACATATGTTGAAAAACAAGAGTAACAATTCTGTAACAGAAGAAGCGGGAAATTAAAAGCAATAACAATTGAAATGAATAACCAAGCATCAGATATTCAATAGATGTGAATCAAGAAAGAACTGCAATTGAAATCTGATATTAATTTTAGAATACAAAAATACTTCAAAAAGGAATAGTAGCTGCCTTGCTTCAGCTTTTCATCTTGATGCAAATACCAATCACCAACGGTTACAAATACAAATGGAGCAGGCACTAAGATAAAAAGCCTGTATAAATTAGATACCTCTCTCTCTCTCT
>KE505039.1:353324-366607 GCA_000441515.1 Elaeis oleifera | reverse complement strand
CATATATATATATATGTTGAATTTTTCATGAATGTTAACGTAAAAGGATAAGGTGTCCAATAAAATTCAAGACAATTATTATTTAATGTCATCAACCAAGAATATAACGGGATTGGATTTTCTGTATCATGCTTTGTCAATTGGATTGGATCTATTACAATATCTATATTCCCATCAACACCTCCTCGCTGCAAACGTTTGGATGTTATATAAAATGTATAACGATACTGCAAAGCTATTTACAGAATGAGTCCTCTAGCACATATGGTTTACTTTTTATGATACATATAGTTTGCTAATAATCAAAATAAATCATGTTGTCTATGTGCATCTATGAAATAGAATTCTTACTATATTTGAGCAAGTTACATAATACATATTAGCCGCATGTGACCTGAATTTAGCACCAAACACATCTTAATCATGTGACTAACTTTACATAAATAATTCTCGCCGATGATTGCCTGAATTGGAACATATTTGTCGCAAATTTAAGTTGTTTGCATCCCAAGTCGTATCATTTGATTACCAATGTTAAACATCTGAGAAATCTGTGGAGTCCATTGTCATTCAAGAAATAATAAAAAAAAGGATGAATTAGAATTTCATGGGATATGGGACAATGGCTGGTGGAAATAAAACTTCAACACTTGCTTTGGCTTCTTTGGTTTCTTTTTATTTTATATTTTATTTCCATATGAAAAAAAGGAAATTCTCCTTGAAGATAGATATTGGATATAGCATTTGCATGAAGCTTTTGCTGTTCCTTATTTTTATTAATTTTTGTTATTGGAAGAATGAATCTTTCCTGCCAAAAGCTCTCAAAATTTCACAAACAATTTTTTAAATAAAAAATTTCATTATGTATGTATATTTAGTCAAGACTAATTTTCTTTCTTGAATTTTTGAAAACAAAATAAAAATAAATGCAATACCCCTTGGGTCCTTTATATTTTAATTCATTTTTTATCTCTCATTTATAATGTTCCAAAGGTGGAATGGACATTAAAAATGATTGCATGCAAATAATCTAGCTGAATGATAAAACAAGAAAGGCTCAAGAGCAAGGTGGGATTCAATCCAAATATTGTCAACCATAACATAAAAGGCTAGCAACTTTTATCAAAAAAAAAAAAAGACTATCAACGAAACTCGATAAAGTTACTCTCAAGCCGTCTATGCCTTTTATACGATCCACATGATAACCTTATTTTCAATTTTGGGAGTAGCGAACATTTGCGGCACGTGCAGTGCACACGAGAGGTTCGAGGCTCGCATAAACTCATGCGCTTGTGGTCCCAAAATGCATGGACATTGGTGCTCGTGGATAAGAAAGAAGAGGGGCAGGATGCTCTAATTAGGGAGAAGGATATGCATCTCCAGAATTTCCACTATATTTAGAGAGCCAAAGTTCGCATTACATGTACGTACAAAGATGGGGCTCCACCAAGATACCACGTATTCAGCACGACTCAAGCTGATCATGAACCAAATTTGGATATTGTTGTGGAAAGAGTATAGCTTTGATCCCATAATGATTGTGAATTAAAAGAGAATATGGTTTGTATGAAATGAGATATTCTCTCCTCTACGAGGTATTTTATAAAGAATAAAATTGTGAGGCCTAAAATCATTAATACAGTCAAAGTGATCGATCCATCCGAGCTAAGAGTATCCTCTCCCGTGAGACCCATGATTCGTTACAAAAAATATATTAAATTTTAAATAAGCTCAACCTGAAATCTGATAAAAATAAATATAGTTTAGGCCCGTGGATTATTCTCTCCATAAGATATTTTCAAAATGCCCTATGAGGCCCGTGGATTATTCTCTCCTAAAATTCATTCCAAAAACTGGCCTATCATTAGAAAATTATTTGTTAGAACTATTTGACCCTCTGAATATTAAACCATCTAATAAAAGTTATTGCATCATCCGAAAAAATAAATCTTTTCATTCAAACTAGCAAATGTTACTGGTTAGAAAAATTATTGATTAAATTATTTTAGCATATATTTTTTGCACTATCTTATAAGAGGTTATCGCATCATTCAAAAAATAATTTTTTAAAAAATTATTGATTAAAATAATTTTACTATGTGTATCTTGAATCATCCAATAACAAACTAGCACATTAATTTAATTTTAAATTTAAATAAATTTTTTTTTATTAATTATAATTAGCAATTTGATAATTATTATTTTAAATAAAAAAAAGTTCACATGCATAGGTGGTATTGCAGCTTGCCATTAGGTGATTCAATATAAACGTGATCGAAATATTTAATCAATAATTTTTTTTTATTCAAAACTATAAATGTTACCAAGTAGGTAACAGCAAAATTTTTTTCATTCAAAATCTTTGAACATTGAAAATTATATTTTTTAATAATAAATAATATAATAATATTTTATTAAATGATCGGAGATAAGCGCGGCAAATGATTCTAATCAACAGTTCCTCGAGTGGTGTGTTAGCGGTTCCAAAAACCTCTCCAGAAGTGTTCCAGGACCGGGCACACAGTGGCCTTGGTGGTGGGCCCGATTCTCCTCTGGAAACGCACAAGTGGCTCTGATATTTTGATACATCCCCTTCTGGACTGACCTTTTTTGGCTCACGTGGAACCTTGGAAGGAAGCGTAAGCCGTAAAGGGAAGCAAGGGGGCGGTGGCATGCACGGGTGCTTTTCACGGACTTTCCACCGTTGATACAAAAATATCGGAGTTCGCGGTGCTATGACCCCAAGGATCGTGGTTGTATCCTTCGCGCGAAAGAATGATACGCCTGCCTTCGCGCTGGGAGACCGTTGGATCGTCCACCGCCCGCTTTGACATCTGTGCGGTGCACGATCCGACGGTCCCCCGGTGAGAAGGAAGGCGTATCCTTCTTTCGATAGAGTTCCAACAATATCAAACTTAGATTCCCTTGGTACTTGACAAATTTGACACACCTAAAGTTAACGCTTAAGCAAATGACTGCCCATAAATGGTCTTGGCCCATAATTTAATAAATTTATCATTTATTCAGAAACAGTTGGCTCATGTAATTTATGGAACAAAATAAGCTAGATAAAAGATAGTTATTCATTGATTACTACTGCACTTCTACTCCCGTTTGAGCTCTACCACTTCTAAATAAACTTATCTCCTTGGCCTCATTATATCTCTTATAACCTCTATTAGGTAGCCACCACCTGAGTAAATAAGTACTTGGTTATAACTAGAAAGCAAGCTTGATGATTTTCTCTCACTAGACTCTACCCTAATTATGAGTCAAACATATAACAAACTTAAAGTTACATAATTATGTTTCAGAAAACTAATAAATGCTTTTGCTAGTGAAACCATCTGCTTTTTTTTTGTCTAATATTACTTCCTAAATTTATTATTACATCTATGATTAATATTTCTTTGAAAACCATCTTACACTGTCAATCATCACAAAAAAAAATGAAACTTGGTAAGCATTTAAATGACATGTCGACTATTATTCAAATCAATCCCATCCATTGATATTTGATGACAAAGAATGTATGAGACATAAACGATCTACGAACATAGATCAATAAAAAGTAATGAAAATAGACTGATTTTTCTGTTATTTGTTGGTCAGGTTGCTGCTTGTTGCATTGTTTGTTTCAGCAGTGCTGGACTGTGTATTGTATCGCACACTCTTTTAATTTAATGTCTATGGATGGATTTTATCGAAAATTAAAAGTAATGAAATAGACTATGGACGCATTCTCCCTATAATTTCATATCAGCCGTTAGAAAATGATAACTAAAAAGAGTAAGCGTATTGACTGTTCCCATTACCCTTGCTCTTTCTCTTTTCAGGAAAAAAAAAGAAAAAAGAAGAGATATCATTGCTATGCTCACCCAGGCAGTCCGTGGGACGATCCGGACAGACTGCGGTGAACTTAAGCCGCCATCACCGCACTCAAAAAGCACCGCGCGGTAATCGTGCCTATAAAAGGCTCTCGCTAAAAGCGCCACACTAAAAGGGATAGTGAGTGAGAGAGAGATCAGTCGATAAGATACTTCTGTTCTCTCTCCACTCAGTTGAGTCGATCCTTCCATTGCTCTCTCTCTCTCTGAGCTAGGGCCATGGCTTCTTCTTCTCTGTTACTGAATCGTTCTACCATCCTCTCCCATCCTAGCTCCTTCATTCGATCGCGCGATCTCCGATCTAGGAGCACCGGCAGATCCAACCTCTTCCTGAGCAAGTTCGGGGGCTATTCCCCGCCTTCCGGCCTCGTACCGTGAGAAGCGTCGCCAGCGATCGGGAGGTCAAGGATCCGGTCTCCGAGGAGGGTAATCTTGATCCAGTCCATGGCTTCTTGGTTCGAAACCTTCGCTTTCGAATTCGATGTTTTTCGATCGTTATCAGCTTTTGGAAGAATTTAGATCTTGTTCTTGAGTTGGGCGTTGATCTTTGCTCTATAATGATCTTCTTTTAGTGGAGAATTCACTTGATGATAAATGTAGTAGCAGTGCTCGAAGTAGATCGTTGCCTGTTTCTTTCTTCAGTGTATACGTGAACTTTCATGGTGGTCCTTGTGTCTAAGGGCTCTCATTGATTGCTTATGATAACCGGACCTGGATGCTTTTTGTGATTCTTGAACTATTTCTTGGACTTCGCTTCGTTGTCTTAGTTTCGGTGCTGAATTGACAGTGAAAGCTATATTCTGCAAGGCTTTGTCAAGGTTTTTAAGATCAATTTCAACTGCAAACCTAATCCTGACTGACGTCCTTGATAGAATATGTAATGGAGGTGGAACACACAACAATAATATGAGAAACTATATAAAACAATGGAGCAGTACAATTTTTCTCACAAGTCCTCTCTTTTTTTCTATTTTTTGATACCACTTTACTACTCCATACATTCTACAACAACCACCTATTTATAGGTATAAGAAATGACTTTTTGACTCCCCTAATAAATTTATCATTTAGACTTCCTTGTGATTTTTGGATTTTCCACGTGACCCTTAATTTTTCAATGTGACTCTTGATTTTTGCCACTACAATTAAGTTTACAAAATTTAATATGATCTTTCGATTTCTTCAATACAATTAATATTTGCTTTTTCCAACATCCTCCTTAAACTTAATTGTTCTTTTTTCATCATGCCAAGAGAATTTTTAAACTTGATGAAGAGTTCTGCTCCCAATGATTTAGTGAATATGTCGGCAACTTGATCTTGTGTCTTCACATACAGTAGCTCTACTTCTTTGTTCTTCACATGTTCCCGGATTGAATGAAAACGCACATCAATATGCTTGCTTCTTTGATGATACACCGGATTCTTTCCTAGTGCAATAGCCGACTTGCTATCAATGTTTATCTTGGTAGGTTCCTTTTGCTCAAAATGAACTTCTTTCAGCAAGCTTCTTAGCCATATAGCATGTGATACACATGTGGATGCAGCAACATATTCGGCTTCACATGTAGAAAGAGTAACAATAGGTTGCTTCTTTGACATCCATGAAAAAACTGCATCTTCCATAAAAAATACAAATTCGAAAGTACTCTTTCGGTCATCTATGTTTCCAGCCCAATCACTATCCGAATAGCCCATAAGTTCTAAGTTACTATGATGAGAATAAAATAGTCCATTAGTGATAGTACCTCGTATGTAACGAAGAATTCTCTTCGCTGCCTTCCAGTGTCTCATCTAACTCTTTGAACATGTGTTTGTACCTGCACATATGATTGCTTGTGCCGGTATCCAAGTACCAAATGTTCTTATTGGAAGCTTCTTCTCCCTTCTCTGCTAGTAGCAAGATACCATCTTCTCCTTCCTCCTTTGCATAGTTGACCTTTTCATGTACTTGGTTATTCTCATTATGATAATATTCTGAGGAGTAATGATCTTATTTACCATAAGTATAACATTTAATTTACTTTTGTCATACCTTCGTCCTCCTCTTGAGAAACCTCCTTGCCTTCTTCCGCCAGAGGGATCTTGTGTGCTTTCTTCATTAGGTAAACTCCTGTGCCTCCTCTTCTTCTGCCACGTCCAAGGAACCTCATCCTCATCCACGGCCTTGTCCATGACCATATCCGCGGGTATAACTATGATCGCGACTTATCTGATTGCTTTCGCTAGTTGGGCCATCCTTCTTCTCATTGATGGTGAGCTTGCACTTGAAAGCTTGCTTCAAGGGTTCTTCTTTCCGCATCAAGATTCTCTGCTCATGGACTTGTAGAGAAACCATGAGTTCATCAACTGTCATAATGTCCACATCTTTGGACTCTTCAATTGCAGCCACAACATAGTCAAACTTCTGATCCAAAGATCTTAGGATCTTCTCCACCACACGCTTGTCCTCCACATTCTCACCATTTCTTTCATTTGGTTTCCATTAGAGAGAACCTTTGTGAAGTAATCCGAGATGGATTCTCCTTCCTTCATCTTCAAAGTCTCGAACTCGTCTCTCAACATTTGGAGGCGCACCTTCTTCACTTTCTTAACGCCCTTATGAGCGTTTTCGAGGATCTCCCAAGCTTGCTTCGAGTTGGTAGCACAAGCAACGTTCTCGAATCCGGCTTCATCTAGCCCTTGATAGATGAAATAAAAGGTTTCTTGTCTTTTTTTTTGATCGACAAGCGCCGTTCTTTGTGCCGCCGTTTGTGCGCGGTCATCTTGGGGTTCTTCATATCCCTTTTCAACAACCTCCCAAATATCTTGGGAGTCTAGCAATGCCTTCATCTGGATATTCCAATTCTCATAATTGGTGGTGGTGAGTCGTGGAATGGGGAATTGCATGCTACTGGACATATTTCTAATCTTCGAGCTTTAATACCACTTTGATAGAATATGTAATGGTGGTGGAACACACAATAATAGTATGAAAAACTATATAAAACAATAGAGCAATACAACTTTTTCTCACAAGCCCTCTCTTTTTTTCTATTCTTTGATACCACTTCACTACTCCATACATTCTACAACAATCACCTATTTATAGATATAAGAAATGACCTTTTGACTCCCCTAATAAATTTATCATTTAGACTTTTCTTGTGACTCTTGGATTTTCCATGTGACCCTTAATTTTTCAATGTTACTCTTGGTTTTTGCCACTACAATTAAGTTTACAAAATTTAATATGACCTTTTGATTTCTTCAATACAATTAATATTTGCTTTTTCCAACAGTCTTTTTGTACAGAAATTTGAGTTATGAACAACAGGAAACGAACGATCCTTTCTTCCTTATGTAATGTCTATTGTAGCTCTGAGCTTGATTTTTGCTTCCATTCGGGGCTTTTTCTGTGGGACGAGGAGAAGTTTGGAAAGCGAGAAACCAACTCAAATTGCAGGGAAGTTGGCTTTGTTGACCTGATATTTTAAACTGCTTTGCAGGGAGTACTGGCCCACCGTGTACGTAAATGATGGATCATGACATGCCATGACTCAACAGTCTGTTCCAAAAGGAATTCACTTACTTTGGGACGGAGGAAAATTTCTTTTAGTTGAGATTTCATGTGGATTAGCGTTTAGGATTTTGATATTTTTCTCCCTTAAATGTTTGTGTACCACCATTTTCACATTACCACCACATTGAACAAGTTATGAGTTTGCTCAAGCTCCTTCCACATTGTTTATGATTCAGTTCATGCAACTACTTGCCTCAAGTTGCAAGATAAATAACATAGGTGATATCAATGCATATGCTTCAAAATATTGATACCCTTATCCTAATGGTTATGGTATATGTATGTATTTATATATGTATGTATATTAGTCTCCAGTCTGAGGGAAATGCATAGCTTCTAACATCATAGCCATCTTTCTTGGTTTCAATTTCTGTCCTATTCTTATCCTGCAGTTGTTCTATGTATCTTATTAGTTGTTAAAACCGTGATATAGGTGTTCCAAGCACTCTAAATTCTTCAGCGTATGATCCCTCGACCATTGCATCAAGTATCAAGTACCATGCTGAGTTCACACCCTCATTCTCTCCATTTCATTTTGAGCTCCCCAAGGCTTACTTTGCAACTGCTGAAAGTGTTCATGATGCACTTATAATAAATTGGAATGCAACATATGATTACTATGAAAGGATGAATGTAAAACAGGCATACTATCTGTCAATGGAATTCCTGCAGGTCTGATAACTGGTTTCTTACATTTTTTCTCTCATGATTAATAAATTTATTTAAGTAATATTATGTTAATTTTCATTCTCTTGTTCTGAACTTTAGGGCAGAGCACTCTTAAATGCAATTGGTAATCTAGATTTGACTGGCAAGTATGCAGAGGCATTAAGTCAGCTAGGTCATGATCTTGAGAGTGTTGCCACTCAGGTTAGATAATGTTTATTTACATATTTCCAAGTTCCAATTTTATATGTGTGTGGTGTATTTATCTGCAATTTATTGAGATTGACATTGTTCCTTTTTTATACAGTAAATGAACAAATAAGAAATTTAAAAAAAATTATAAATGCCAAAGTTTATGCCGTTTCATTTAACTTGCATGCAATTTTATGCTTCAGCAACATTTATATGTCGATGTTAAAACATGTTGTTGGAGTGATTAATACACAGGAACCAGATGCTGCCTTGGGAAATGGTGGTCTAGGACGTCTAGCTTCATGCTTTTTGGATTCTCTGGCAACATTAAACTATCCAGCATGGGGTTATGGACTTAGATATAAGTATGGTTTGTTCCAACAGAATATTACAAAAGATGGTCAGGAGGAAGTTGCAGAAAGCTGGCTGGAGGTGTTGTTTTCTCTTTCTTTTACAACATATACATAATTCTTATTTCGTTCCTTTGCAGCTTTCATCACTATTAGATAAAATTATAACTATTTTCAGAAGCTAAGATTACAATTCTTTGTATTATTCTGATTGCTGAAATCTTGATGGTTTTCATTATTGATATGCATGATCACCTTGCAGATGGGAAATCCTTGGGAAATTGTAAGGAATGATGTCACATATCCTGTGAAATTTTACGGAAAGGTAGTCATTGGTTCAGATGGAAGGAACACTGGATTGGTGGGGAGAACATAAAGGCTGTTGCATATGATGTTCCCATACCTGGATATAAGACTAAAACCACCATTAACCTTCGACTTTGGTCAACAAAAGTACCATCCCAAGATTTTGATTTGCGAGCTTTTAATGCTGGAGAGCATGCCAAAGCAAATGAGGCTCATGCAAATGCTGAAAAGGTTTTCCTCTGCTGCTTAAATTCAGTTGCAGATAATACTGGCTAAATGATTTGATTCCTCCTAGGACTTTTTCGTAGATAATTGTCTTTGCTGAATTGTAGAATGTCTAGTGCTAGTCCATGACCTATTGAAAACTTAGATTTTGTGATTTTGTGATGTAAACTTACCGTTTGGATAGATGAATAGATTAAATAAAGCATCTTGAATGTATCTGTTATGATGTTATTAAATACCCAATTCATGCTCAGGGTCATTGCATTGGAAACTGAAAAGAATTTGATTAAATTTCTTTGAACTATCATTAATATTTTAGCAAACGATATTGCTTTTATTGTCTAAATGTTGTTTAATATTTTCAGTTGAAGACCTTGATTCAAGGTCTGCTAGAGAATTACCGAGTAGGTTCACTTGATTATATCAATATGTGGTAGCATCATTGACCTGAACTTTAACAATTATGGTGTCTTCTTATCTTTTCTAATTTCTGTTTCAGATATGCTATATTTTATACCCAGGAGATGAATCAATGGAGGGAAAAATTCTTCGTCTGAAACAGCAATATACACTCTGCTCTGCATCACTTCAAGATATTATTGCTTGTTTTGAGAGGAGATCTGGAAAATCAGTAAACTGGGAAGAGTTTCCTACAAAAGTTGCAGTTCAGATGAATGATACCCACCAACTTTATGCATTCCAGAGTTAATGAGAATACTGATTGATGTGAAGGGTTTGAGCTGGAAGGAAGCTTGGAACATTACTCAGAGGTAATTACCTACCATATATTGTTTTTGCATGTAAAAAATTTACACATACATTATTCAGATACTTTTCTTGTTGTGAGCTTATGATTGAACAGAATTGGCATAAGAACCAACACATGCTATAAAAGTTATATAGTCATATATGAAATGATTGATGATTTGTCCACTCATGTGAAATGATTTATATTTCCTAAATATTGTAATCCATTTGAAAATTTGAAACTGCTTCTAGAACAGGTAATCAATGAAATGCAATGACCTTATGAACTCTATATGCATTTATTGCTCTAAATATACAACAATCTCTGAACAGATAACTGACTTCACTTGTGAATCAGATGATGCTTTTGGCTGCAAACATCTTATCTTGTCAATACAATTTAGCAAACAATGTGAGTACAGATTGATTGGAAACATATGAGTGATATCATCGATTTTCTTGGTAATGTTTCAGGATCAATCTTATGATATATAACACTAACATGGATTTTCTGGCTCTTTTTCATTTTACTTTTTAGAGCCAACATTTCTTTATTGTTGATAACTGATACTTTAGCTAGGTGTTGCATCAAACATGTGAGCAGTAATTGCTGCAACTAGCAAGCCTCACTTTTTATCAATTTATTGGCTCTCATACAGAACTATGGCATACACAAATCACACAGTTCTTCCTGAAGCTTTGGAAAAGTGGAGTTTGGATCTCATGCAGAAGCTGCTTCCTCGACATGTCGAGATCATAGAAATGATAGATGAGGAGGTACATTTTAATATTTCATATAGATACATGTCTAGTTAGCCAAGCTTTTCATTATGGGGCATCTATAATTTGTTTCTTGGATATGGAAAACAGTTGATCAACAACATTATTTCGGAATATGGAACAGCAGATCTTGTAGTTCTAGAGAAGAAACTGACGGAGATGAGGATTTTCGACAATGTTGACTTTCCAGCATCTGTCGTGCAATTGTTGTTAAGCCAAAGAAGATATCCCATGTTAAACCTAAACAGAAAAAACTATTAGTCAAAACTTTAGAACCTTCCAGCATGACTGTGGATGAAGAAGTTGAATCTGAAGAAGTTGTATCCGAAGAAGTTGAATCTGAAGAAGTTGTATCCGAAGAAGTTGAATCTGAAGAAGTTGTATCCGAAGAAGTTGAATCTGAAGAAGTTGTATCCGAAGAAGTTGAATATGAAGAAGTTGTATCCGAAGAAGTTGAATCCAAGAAGTTGAATCCGAAGAAGTTGAATCTGAAGAAGTTGAATCTCAAGAAGTTGAATCTGAAGAAGTTGAACCAGAAGAAGAGGATCTTGGCAATGAAGAACCAACATTTTTAAAATCAGATCCTAGATTGCCAAAAATGGTTCGTATGGCTAATCTCTGTGTAGTTGGTGGGCATGCGGTGAATGGAGTTGCTGAAATTCACAGTGAAATTGTGAAGGAGGATGTATTCAACAGTTTCTACAAGGTAAATATTGTTGAAGGCATGATTTTCTATTCCTATCTTTTAGTCTCAGCCAGCCAGTTGCATAATGGCAGCTCAATAAATTGTCAATGTTCTTATGCTTTCTTATGCTTGATCATTTATGGTATATGCCACTGTTCAACTGGGCAATTTGTGTTGTTTTCTGTCAGTTGTGGCCTGAGAAATTTCAAAACAAACAAATGGGGTAACTCCAAGACGCTGGATCAAATTCTGCAATCCTGATCTAAGTAACATAATTACTAAGTGGATTGGTACAGATGATTGGGTTCTGAACACTGAGAAACTGGCAGAACTCAGGAAGGTAATTTTAGTAACTTCATTCATTTCTTTCATTATTGTGGTCTATTGTTTGAATTGACAGTGTGCTATCAAGTTATGAATAAAAGAGAGCAAAATTTACTTGCTAAATGTTTCTTTTTATACAATAATCCATTTTCTGTTGTGCTGCAACCATTGCAATGCCCAGATATAGCAACGGACTATGTGGGACAATGTTTTACTAAATAAGCCATGTAATTTTCTTCTATGTGTGTGTGCATGCCCTTTTAGTATTTTGCTTCCAAAAAAATATTTTCTCGCGACTGAAGTGTTGTTCAATTACCGGTCACTGGACAATTTCTCATCCAACCGAATCAGCATTCTTGAATTATTGATTCATTTTCTCATGAATAAAATGCAACTTCACCACAGCTTGCTGATAATGAGGATCTCCATTTGGAGTGGAGGGCAGCTAAAAGAAGCAATAAGATGAAGGTTGTTCTTTCATAAAAGAGAAAACAGGATATGTTGTCAGTCCGGATGCGATGTTTGATATACAGGTTACTGCCAAATTTTAATGGAACAGTGGTTTATTTCATTTGTTATTGGCGGGGCTGGCTAACTAGTTATCATACCAGGTGAAGCGGATACATGAATATAAACGTCAGTTGCTGAATATCTTTGGAATTGTCTACCGCTACAAGAAGATGAAAGAAATGAGTGCCAAGGAAAGGATATCTAGCTTTGTTCCGAGGGTCTGCATATTTGGGGGTAAAGCATTTGCTACATATGTGCAGGCAAAGAGGATAGTAAAGTTCATTACAGATGTTGGGGCTACCATTAATCATGATCCTGACATTGGAAACCTATTGAAGGTATGTTTAGCTCTGGAATATCAGCAATGAACTCTGAACTTCTCATTATCTTTCTGTCAGTTTTCCTGAACACTTCCTGGTTCCTGCTGTTAATGAATTCTCTGAATGATGAACCTGTTTGCTCCATTAAGTTTGAAATGTTGGTCAGACTGATAATTTAATATATTGGCAACTCTGTTGGTTCATTTCTTTCATATAAAGTTCACACACACACACACACACACACACAGAGCCAGATTAGAATCAGGTCGATTGGATTTGAACTAAGATCCGGTCAGATCAAAATCCTATAATAGAGGTCTTTATCAATAATACAAGCCGTTAAATGTGATCTACTATTTCAAACCCGCTTGCATATAAAAAATCATATGATTTGGAGACCTCTGATCTATGCATCAAGTAGGCCAAAATTGGATGGCCTAAATAAAATTGAATTAGATGTATTTTTACTCGATGCATGGGCCAGGGATTTTCAAATAATATAATTTTTGTGTGTAGGCAGTTTTGAGGTAGTAGATCACATTCAATGGCTTGGATTATCGATGTAGAACCCCCATTGTCTAGTTTTGATCTGACAGGATCTGAGCCCAAATTTGATCGTATTATCCAAGTTTGCCCATATATATATATATATACATATATATATATATGTAATTTGCATGTCTCTGTGTATATTTATTATGTCGGTGTTTATGCATATATATATATATAT
>KE505039.1:292555-316935 GCA_000441515.1 Elaeis oleifera | reverse complement strand
CCTTAAATGAATTAGGTAATCCTATTTAAAATATTAAATCATGATCAATTTTTATTCTATATATTTAATAAAATTAAATAATAGAAGAAAGTGATTGACTGGATGATCAGTTCGATAGACCATCCGGGCACTAAATCGATTTGGGATCATCTTGCTGAGGTCGACATGGATTCCTAAAAGAGAAAAAGATGGCTCGATACAAGATCTATAGGTCTTTCTTAGAGAGAGAAAGTAGGAGAGAAAAATTTTAGAGAGAGAAAAAGAGAAAGAACCCTAGAGGGACTTTAAGAGAAAGAGGAAGAGAAAGAGAGAGCGTTTCTCTCTCTTCTTCTTCTTTCTTTCTTTTTCTTTCTTTTCTTTTTCTTTCTCTTTTCCCTTTCTTGATCGATCAAAGGAGGAAGGCCCGATGGTTGGGGGTTCACGATCGGATGACTGGTAGCAGGTGGCGGTGTCTGGCCGACGGTGACGAAGCAAGGGAGGGCCGACGGCAGGCGGCAGGTCAAAGAAATAGAAAAAATCAAAAAAAGTAGGGGACCGTTCCTTCTTTGATTTTCTTCGATCATTGGCCGATCACCAGCAGCCATGATCTTCGGAGAAGATAGGTAGAGAGGTGGAGATCCAAATCTAGGGGTGAGACACTGCAAATGACGACGCCAGTGGCTGAAAAAGAGAGAATAAAGCTCAATCAAATAGGAGAAAAAATAGAATTTTATTTTATGAGATTTCTGACGAACTCGACGGTCAGTAAGGGTGCACGATGCCATGGGAGGGAGGGGAAGGAAGAGAGAAAGGAGGGCCGAGGCTTACCTCCGACTCTGATGAGATCTCTGGTGAGGATTTGAGGTAAACACAAAGAGGGTGTCAGCGGCTTCAATGAAAAAAATTGAGAGAAAGAAGAGGAAGAAATCGATGCTCGTCATGGCCGGCCATGGAGGAAGAAAATTTATAGGGCTCTTCCTAGGATTCTTATTTGCCCCAGGAGACCCTCGCCTAATCGAGCATGGGGAAGAAGAAGACTCCCATTGGGAGTCTTCATTCCTTTTTTTTTTTTGGGAGGGGGGGCCTTGGTGGGCCTAATCTTGGTGGCTTGTATCTTAGGACCGGGTGTTACAGTGAAGAGGTTCAGTGATAATGATTTCATTATTTTTTTGTTATATATTGATGACATGCTGATTGTTGGTCATGATGTCAAGAGAATTCAGAGCTTAAAGGCTAAATTAAGTAAGTACTTTGCTATGAAAGATTTGGAATCAGTGAAATAGATACTTGGTATGAAGATTGCTCATAATAGGAAGAATGAGAGACTGTGGCTATCTCAGGAGAGATACATAGAGAAGGTGTTAGAGAGATTTCAAATGAGTAACTTCAAATTAGTTAACTCTCCATTTGTAGGTCACTTCAGATTAAGTTTCAAATAGTGTCCTGCTAGTGAGAAAGAGAAAGGAGAGATACAGAAGATCCCTTATGCATCCACAGTTGGTAGTTTGATATACGTCATGGTATATACTAGGCTAGATATTGCTCATACTGTTGGTATTGTTAGTCGATTTCTCTCTAATCTTAGGAAGGAGTATTGGATTTCAATGAAGTGGATTCTCAGGTATCTCAGAGGAACTTTTAGAGTATGTTTGTATTTTAGTACTCATAAACTTGTGTTGCATAGATATACAGATGTAGACATGATAGGTGATGTTGATTCTAGAAAGTCTACATTGGGATACTTGATCACCTTTTCAAGAGAAACTGTCTCATGGTAGTGTAGATTACAAAATATGTTGTCTTGTCAACTACAGAGACAGAATATATTACAATGACAGAAGCCAGTAAGAAGTTGTAGATGAAGAAGTTTCTTGGAAAATGTGGTCTGAGACAAGAGAAATTTGTCATGTATTGTAATGGTCAGAGTATAATTCATCTCAACAAGAATCCAACTTTCCATTCGAGGTCAAAACACATTGATGTAAGGTATTATTAGATGCGAGATGCTTTGGAGATGAAGTTATTATAGCTAGAGAAGATTCAAATAGATGACAATGCTTTAGATATGCTGACTAAGACATTGCCTATAGAGAAGCTTGCAGGCTACAGAACTAGTACTGGTTTGCTGGTCTTCCTATATGGACGTGAGAGAAAGATTTATTGACGATGTTCAACCCATGTGGTGGGACCCACCAACCATAAAAATAAAAAAATAAGGCAGCACGGACATGAGAAAGAAAAATGTGAGAGAAGGAGGGGCATGGTGCGGGCATGCACGAGAGAGAGAGAAAATTTCTTCCTTCCAGCTCTAATTGAAAGATGATTTCAAGCCTGATCGAGACAAAATTTTAGTTGTTGTTCAAGGCAACGAGCTATACAAACTGAACGGTTTGGATTGCTGTGAAATCTTCTCTTGTGCAACTTGCTTATACTTGGTTTACTTAGATCCGTCTCGTTTTCTCCTTGTATTCTTTAGTAGTATTGATATATTATGTTGAGATGAGTGTTGCATATTGATTGGAGAGTCTCTAGTGCACTAAAAAGAAATTTTGCTATATCAATTATTTGATGATAGTGAAAGTTTGATCTAAACTTTGGTTCCATATTTTTTACCCCCATATTAGAGGGTTTTTCACGTAATTATGATGTCTTGGTGCTTGATTTGATTTATACTTTTTGATGGATATGATATTATTGAGTTATTTTCTATTTTAATTAACATACCAGAGGTAGAATTTATTTTGAACATAATTATAATTGTGGCCTTTTCATCCCAATATTATCTATGTCATATTGCAAGTGCATTAGCTTCAGTATGGTATGGATGCCTGTTCGGAAGAAGCAGGCTTAGCTTAGTTTTGTCAATCTCATGTCAGTTGCCAAGAAAAATGTGTCAATTGGTTTTGTGATGAACAATAATATCATATGTGGGTTGTAATTCTTCCATGGTCATTATGTGGGTTGTAATTTTTACTTTCCTACCTTCGGTCATTATTTAAATAATAATAATAAATAATGATCATAATTTTTCATCTCAATATTATTTAAATATATTTAAATATTATTTAAATATTTAAATAATGATTTTAATTTTTTTGGATGTTCACGTGGAGCGGAGAGATGGTGACATGACGGCTATAAATATTATTTAAATAACATTTTATAATTTTATTATTTTATAATAATTAAAATTATATTATTTAATAAATAATTTTTTAAAAATTATTAAATAATAAATTTATTATCTATCCACGTGATGGATGTTGTGATGGACATCGAGTGCTGAACAGCACTCTACGGTGCAAACAAGCACCGTAAAGGACCCGATTGGAGTCAATGCCACGGACTCGATGCCTTTGCCCTCACCTCATATTTGATTCCTGCATGGACACGCCATCCTGATCGCCGATAGCCTGTGAGAGAAATCAGATCTAGCTGCCTCTTCCTTTGCTCCCTGTCCCAACTAGCGCGGGAAGAAGATGGCAATGATATTGGAAGCCTTCGTCCGTAAATTTATAGACCTATTGGTGGAGTTGGCGAAGAAGAGGTTGATATGCTCTTGGGTGTGCCAGGTGAGATCGAAAAGCTCCAGAACAAGCTCACTATGATCAGCGAAGTCCTTGCCGATGCCGAGAGGAGGAGGATCAATGATAGGGCCATTGATTACTGGCTCATGCAGCTCAAGGATGTTATGTACGATGCTGATGACATCCTCGACCGCTGTCGCATCGAGGCCGACGACAAGCGTAGTGAAGGTTCTTCATCCACTTCTTCGGTATGCTTCCCTTCCCTTCTCTCTTGCTTTCGAAGCCTCTACTTGCTCATGAGATTGGCATGAAAATTAGACAACTCAATGTGAATCTTGAGAAGATCTCTAGGGGAGGTCTGAATTCAATCTCCAAATCAGTTCCCCTGACAAGCAGGAAGTGACATCTCAAAAAAGTCGCAAAACATCTCCTGTAGGTGAGATTGATATTGTCGGATCTGAAATTGATGAGCACACTCGGAGCTTGGTTGATTCGCTAATTAAGAATGACAGACGGAGAAACATTCTTGTTTTCGCAATTGTGGGTGCAGGGGGGATTGGAAAGACCACACTTGCTAAAAGGATATTTAATGACCGGAGGATTGAGGAGGGTTTCTCAGTGAAGAAATGGGTGTGTGTATCGCAAGACTTTGATGACATAAATTTGCTGAAAGATATCTACGACGGCACCAAGGATGATCTTGCCGGGGATCAGAGTAGGTCCTCGCTTGAGCCCAAAGTCGAGAGCGGTCTTGGAGGTAAGAAGTTGTTCTTGTTCTTGACGACGTCTGGACAGCAAAGGTTTGGTGTGACTTGTTATGCAATACGTTAAAGAGTTGTGCTACTGGCAGTAGGATCCTCGTCACTACAAGAAATGAACAGATCACGATGCAGATGTTGGCAGTGAAAATCTGTCGCGTCAACAAACTGTCTTTAGAGGATGGTTGGTCATTGCTTTGCAAGAAGGTGGTCTTGACAGGAGAGGAGGGAGAGATCCAGCATCTCAAGGACATAGGGATGGAGATTGTTAAGAAATGCGATGGCCTTCCTCTAGCCATTAAAGCGGTTGCAGGGGTGCTATGCACAAAGGAGAGGACCGGGAGAGCTTGGAGTGGAGTTCTTGAAGCACCGCATGGTCCGCATCTGGGCTTCCTGAGGAGGTCAAGGGAGCATTATATTTGAGTTATGAAGACCTACCAAGCTATCTGAAGCAATGTTTTATATACTTCTCATTATTTCCTGAAGACTACATATTCAAAATGAATCGCATTACTCGACTTTGGATTGCTGAGGGATTTGTGAAAGCTGAAGGGAGTATGACGATGGAAGAGACAGCAGAAGAGTACTACATAGAGTTGATTATGCGAAATTTTCTACAGCCATATGAAGAGGAAGATTACTACAGAGAGTTGATTATGCGAAATCTTCTACGGCCATATGATCAGCGGCCTTGCCAGATGCATGACCTCCTGCATTGTCTTGCTCGGAATCTAGCACGCGATGAGAGCTCGGTCGTCAGTAAGGTGGACGAAGTAGGCAGCAGTAATGGGCCGAAGAAGCTGCGTCGTGTATTGTCAGCAACGCGTGCGAAGTTGGCACCAACGGGACAATGACGGAAATCGCTGATGTCTTGGTTAAAAAGGACACACTGAGGACTCTAATGTGGAACATGAGGCTCATGACCGAGACTCGGATGGATGTTGTTTTGATAAACTTTCTCGTTTAAGAGTGCTGGATATTTCTGACTCGAAAATCCAAAGATTGCCAGATTCTTTCGATAAACTAATACACCTGAGGTACCTAAATATCTCAAGGACCATGATAAGCGTGTTACCGGAAACCATAGGGAATCTTAAAAATCTACAGTTGTTGAATATCTCTTTTTGTGGGTCCCTTTCTCGCCTTCCCAACTGTATCGTGAATTTACACAATCTTAGGAGTCTCAATCTTGATGGTACAAGGGTGGTTGGGATGCCGGTAGGGCTTGGGACGCTTCAAAATCTCCATACACTCCGAGGATTTAATCCGGCGCCGAGCAATCGGGCAGAAGGATGGTGCACGATTGAAGAATTGAGATCTCTCTCGTGTCTCACGGATCTTTCAATTAGGAGGCTGGAGTGTATATCCAGCAGCTCCGAGGCAAGAGCAGCCGAACTTAGAAACAAACCCAAGCTTGGGTCTCTCTTCCTATCTTGCACTCGAGTCCGTCAACCCAGCGAGGAAGAGATGAGAAGAATTGAGGAGGTGTTTGAAGAGCTCCATCCTCCACGTTCCTTGGAACATCTGTGGATCGAGAGTTACTTCGGTCGTGATTTCCCAAAATGGATGGCAGAGACATCTTCATCAACGTCAATTCTTTTTCCAAATTTGAGGATGCTATTTCTAAACCATTGCAGGTACTGTGAGCGGCTTCCACCCTTCGGGCTGCTCCCTATTCTAGAATATCTTGTGATCTTGAATGCTGATTCAGTCATAAATATTGGACCTGAATTGTCGGTTGGTATTAGTGGCGGCGGCAGAGCAGCAGTAGATACCCCCAAGTGTTCATTCCCCAGGCTGGAGACGCTGGCGTTTAGTGGCATGCTTAATTGGCAGGAATGGCATTGGGATAAAGGAGCACAAGCAATGCCATGTCTAAAGTATCTGTACCTTATTAATTGCCCCAAGTTGATGTCTCTTCCCGAGGGTCTCCTGCTCCACGCAACCTCCCTCACAAAATTGGGGATATGGAAGGCCGCCAGCCTAACAACAATTGAGAGCCTCCTTTCACTCAAAGAATTGGATATACTTGGTGCTCGCAAACTGCAGAAAGTTTCGGACCTCCCTGCGCTCACAACCCTCGAGGTCGACGATTGCCCAAAATTGCAAGTGATGGAGAATCTTCAGTCTTTGAAGAGGATGAAACTGGTCGACCATGAGATGAAATCGCTTCCGTCATACTTACTGAAAGGAGTACATACAGCTCATCTGGAGGAGATGGAGATCCGGTGCAGCATGGAACTGATAAGAAGATTTGCCGAAGGGCCAGCCCAGAGCGGCCAACAATCCAAGACATCCAGGAGGTGCATGTATACTCGAAGGATAGATCGGTGCATATCTTGTATAACAAGTCCCCCTTCAGCTTCACCACAAATTTCAACGACACCACCACCAGCAGTAGTGCCGAGATGCCCACAAGTAGCAGTGGCACCGCTCTCTAATCTGTGCCGCCTCCACACTCCCTTTCAACCATGGTTTCTATTCTTGAAAGGTATATAGCTTTGCTTAACCTGTCTTCAATTTATCGCTCTTATCTTTCTTCCTTCCAAGATGGGATCGATATATTCATCAATCCTAGCAACAGCTTATGAGATCTTTGCATTGCAGTAGCAGCCAGCCGAACCATTTTCCCCTTGATACATGTTTTAAAGTCTATTTCGATTGATTCTAAGAATGCAAAAAGCTTGCTAGAATTATTTTCTCAGGAAAACTTTGATAAAATTGTTGAGCAGAGCATCTAAATGATCTAGAAGAATAGGGATGCTAAGCTTCCATTTAGCCAATGAACTTAGCAACTGGATCTTTAATTTCTTTAGCTACAGATGACGACAGCTATTCTTGTGGATTTGGTTTGTAATGACAAGCAGCAAGTGGAAACTGCAAATTATTATCAACATCAGAGAACCTATACTCCATTAAAGAAGAATTCCGTATGGCAGACATTAGAATCCTCAAACACTTGGCAGCTGTTTTGTAGATTTGTTTCTAGCTTTAGAGATCATCATACTAAAACCCAAACTTGTCACAACGAAGATATAAATGTAACACGAATCCATCACTTGCATCCAGAAGCAAAATGTTCTGTCCTAAGGTGTGATCAATGACTTTAATGGACATGGATTTGACAAATTAGAGCTGTCAAATCATCTACTTTATCAACATTATAGGTTTTAACTTTCTAAGCATAGGATTTCTGAATCGATCTAAAAAGTATGTTGCTTGACCAAAAGAAAGAGGTGAAAGCACTTTAAATCAACATCAAATTCTCAATCTTTATAATTTATGCTTACTGAACAAGAAGTTATAATTTTCAGCAATACCTAGGATTTGAAGCCTAGACCTCCAACAGGAAGCATTAGGTAAGGCCAACCAACTGCATTAACAACTTCTGGCCAAAAAAAAAAATTAATAATAATAAATAATAAATAACTAAATAAAAGAAAGCTCTTCTTATTCTTGTTTCAGCTAAAAATGTTTCATTTTAATAATTGCCATGTATGGTTGACCTTTTTTGCTCCACATCTTAACTTTGCGGCATTTACCACCATTCCTGTTGGATTCACTTGCAACATGCACCTTTGTTTCGGATACAATGATGTGATCCACTTATCTATGTATATCTCTTGCCCAATGTTTTAGAACCTTAGAAGAACGATAGTCGTTCATGTTGCTGTCAACAAGTCCAAAGTAATACAGAACTATCACTTATCGTGCTGTTTTGATGCTTAATCCTGAAGCTTACATATATGATCTTGTTGTTTCTTTGCCTGTGACCAGGTTCTGGAAAATGAAAAGCAGGAATGGCATCTCGTTAAAGCTATATAGGATTTCAACTTCCTAAAGAAGTTTATGGGATGAGAAGAACGGGAACTGGGAAGCTATGAATTTATGACTCTCTGGAAAGCTTAAATTGTCATACCTCGTTTTCTTAGGACCAATAGAAAGTTATTCATGGAATAACATTTTGTGAGCTCTTATATTTTATGGCCTTCAATGCCTTCGTTGCTCTTCTAATGTATGTTTTGACAAACAGTTCTAAAATTTTGACTCTGTCTTAGTTGATTGATGGATGACTAATATTTCATCTTTATCTAGATGTACTAATTTGTTGTAATGAGAAACAGTGGAATGCATCACATCAGGGGATGACCAGTAAATGGTTTTGAAAATGGCTGCCATGGATGGACTCTCCAAACTTCAGGAGACTCTAGAGGAGTTCTCTACTTTCTGGGCAATACAATTATCCATATTTACCCTTTCCTCGAGCAGCACAAGTATTAAAAATTGTCTTCCTTATGCAATGCGTACTGTTTTGGAATTATGAGAAGAAAATGCAGCCATAGGCCTGTGGAGGCCTTTCTTTGAGTAGAGAGTTAGAGGAACCTAACCTGAAATATAGCCTATGGAGGAATTGTGATTTTGGAAGTTCAGATTTTTATTTTTTCAAAAAAAAAAAAAAATCCAACATGTTCTCCAACAAATTGCAAAATCTGCCTGTTTGTGGCAGATAGGAAAGAGATAGTCTAGGAACAGGTCGGTAGTAGATACTTCCATCATAGGATGTAAATTATTGTGCTTATTGATATCTTTCCCTCGCTAGACATGTAGGGTTGCTCTTGAGCCCTGATGGCCTTGTGGTGTACTCTGTTGGTGAGACATATAGTGTCCTGTATTTGATGCATTGAGGTACCATAATATGGATTATCTCAGGTCTTACCTATTAAAACAGTAATTTGCAAAGTAAATATATGTGAACCACTTCATTCATTTTGTTTGCTTTGTGTTCCAAATCTTGCATTGCATCATGAGACTTCTTCGGATGAGGTTTCAGAGAGAGAGATGTTAGTGTAGAGTCAACTTGAGATACTTGACCTGTGTCCTAACTAACCATTGAGCGAACTGATGCTTTCCCCCAAGACAATCCTCTGGGAAATTGGAAAGCGATAACAATAATAGCTTTCGTTTTGCTTTTTGTGAATGGAAGATGTGGATTAGCTATGGTAACTAAGAGAAAATATAAAAGCTTTTCAATCGGTTGTTCTGTTTCTGTAAAAATGCTCCACCACCAAGTTCCTATCAGTGGGTGAAAACATTACCTATCTCTAACAAATCATGTGAATCCAAAGATAGTGTTAATGCAAGTAGTGGGTAGTACATATTTGTTGTTGCTGCTTTAGATTTATCATAGTAGGTGTACTGGTGGCTGGTTTTCCAGCCACCCTTATCCCTCAAAAAAATAGCATAATAGGTGTTTTTTTTTTTTGGGACCACTAGGAGGTGTTTCTCCTCTCTCCAATTTGTTTATTTTAGTCACCGATGTCTTAATGTGATTGTTGAAACAGGTTGGCTCTGTTGAAATTATCAAAAACATTGGTGATAATCCTTCATTTGGTAGGATCAAGAGCCTTCATTTTGCTACTCTTTTTTTGTGCCAGAAACAAGAGAATTGCTGTTAAAGCAGTGTTTCTAGCTTTTGAAGGTGCTTCAAGTTAAGGATTAATTTTCATAAAAGTTTGATTATGTCTCTTAAATTAATTAAAGTTGAAGCTTCTAAGATGGAAGCAATGCTTAATTGTAAAAGAGATGGTCTCCTTACTCTTCACATTCTGCGACCTATTACATTGCTTAACGGCCTCTACAAAATCATTATAAAACTCTAGTGACTAAGCGAAAAAGTTTCTTCTTATGATGATAGGCTAATCGCACTCCACATTCATAAAAAGTCACTCAATTATTGAAAATCTTTGGAATGCAAATGGGATTTTAGCTTATTAGAATTACAAACAAAGGAGTCTTCTGCAAGCTTAACTGTAAAAGGGCATTTCATAAGGCTAATTGCAAATTCTTTCTCTTAGCGATGCAAGCTAGAGGCTTTCCAAAAAAAAGAAAAAAAGGGATCCCTTGATTGATGATATCTTGTCTTCAAAATTGATGGCAATACTCATTAATGGCTTGTCTAGGAAATAGTTCAAATATAAGCAAGGTTTGAGACAAGGAGATCTACTATCGCTAACTTTTTTCATTATGATAACAAATGTATTGGGTAGATTTCTTAAGCAAGTTGGGGCCATTGGGCTTATTGAAAGATCGATAATAATCAAATATTGGCCAATCTTACATGTTCCTACTATATGGATAACACTCTCCTTTATTATGTAGGGAAAAGGGATAGTACTTCTATCAGACAAGTGTGGAATAGGGATAAAAGTGGATCAGATAATATCCATCCATATTCATTTTTATATTTGAATTTATCAATATATGAATCAAATTTAGAGCATTCAACTAATATCTATATCTATATCCATATTTGTTAAAAGAAATAAATATGGATATTGATAGACAACTATCAGATTTGTGTAGTACTCATGAATATAGATATTAATAGACAACTATTTAATTTGTATAGCACTCATGAATTTTAAAAAATTAAATGGCCACATTAACATTCTCTGAACTTCATTTGTTGTCTACTTAATAATATCTTTGGTTCCGTTTTCATAAAGTTTAATCATCCAATTTATATCTGTATTTATATCTACATTTTTTATATTCAATTTGTATCTATGTTCATTTAAAATAATATGGACATGAATTATTCATCCAATTAATATCTGTATCCATATTTGTATTCGTTAAATAAATAAATATGGATATGGATATGATAGTATCTGATCTATATCTGATCCATTTTCAGTCTTTGTGTGAAATCAATAGGTGATTGCATTTTGTGGACAAATTTGGTACCAAAGAAGCTTTTATATTTCCTTAAAAGGAATATCCATGCATACAGTGCTTTGTAAAACTCTTCACACCTTCAAACTTTTGGAAAATCTATGTTTAGGAAATACTAGAAAGCGATAGGAAACTCGTATATACAATTTCTTCTTCATGCTCACTTCTCATTCATCCAACTTATACCTTTTCTCTTTACCGATGTAACTACTCACTTATATTGACCTTCTAACATCTACTTCTATACATACTCTTCAACTAGCTAATAAAATGGGGGAAGGATCTTACTTCCTCCTTTGCCCTTCCCAAAAGCCAAAAAAATTCTTGGATTGCCTTAGTGACAAAAAGATCCCCAAAAACTTTTAGATTTCATTATTCGAAAAAATTGAAGCCGAATTTGCAGCTTGGAAAGATAAATTATCATAGTTAGCAGGAAGATTAACTCTTATCAAAGAGGTTTTACTACCTTACCTCTATACTTAATGTTAATTCTGTATACCAACTTGGGCGGCTAAGAGAATTGACAGATTGAGGACTTTTTTCACTGGCATGATGTCATCTCTAGGCTCTCGTGGTGGTGGCATCCAAGTTAGAACTAGTGAAGAAGGAAGACATCAAATGTGAGATGAAGAGGGAAACAATTGTTGATGAAGACCCATGACTAAAACTAGCTGAGAGAACTAATTTCTTAATTGATAACATTGCACTACACTTGCCAAGCTTCCTATAGGCACAAAATGGTATTTGTTGGTCAAAATTTCTCTCCATTAGTATCATCTCAATACGAGTTTGGATCTTCTACAGTTTGTATTTTATACAGTAGAGCACAATGCAACCCACCATATCATCCATCTTAAAGATGGATGGTTGTTGTGACTCTCAAGTATAGAGAGGGTCATCTTGAATGCCATACATAGCATGTTAGATAGATGTTTGCTTTTGAGAAGGATGATGTGGCATCGAGAGTTGCATAGTCCTCTGTAGTGCAAAGCATGCACTGTGGAGGATCCCAACACCATCTGAATAACCAACAATTGCACTATCGAAAACTATTATACAAATTACAAGAAGAATAGTTGCAAAAGCCAAAATATAGTTGATCATAGGGATTTACTTCTCCCACAAACAGAAAACCAAAAAAATGAAGAAGAAGAAGAATTGTAAGGTTTTGCTATCACTCTAACCATTCCATACCCACAAAAATATGGATTGAGAAGATAAAATACAACAAGAATATATATATATATAAAGAGGGAGAGAGATAAATTGGGCTTAAGTCGATCGAATCTATGCCCAAATCCGATCGACTCTCTAATCTTTGGATCGGTGCAGATCTAGATACACACCTTCTTAGCTAACGGAGGGGCTCTTATGGCCGTTTGGCTGATGTAGTTTTGTTTAACAAAAAATAAGTTTATTTATGAGGGATGGTGCTGTATTGGTTTTTATTTAGATGAGATGGCATTTGAAACAGAAAAAAAAAAAAAACACCATGTCTTAATGGAGATGGGACACAAAAGGAATGAACTCTTTGGCCCGTAAACCTTCTGTTTGGATGAGGTAGTGTTTGAAAATAATAAAAAAATATATGTTAATGAGGATGGGATGCATGGGTATGAGCTCTCTTTTAAATGGCATTCTTCCCTTTTTCTCACTGGCAAAACACAAGATATTCTTTCCCTCCCTCTGTCTCTTGCCAGCAAAAACTCCCCTATCTCTCTCTCGCATTGGTGTAAATACCTCTCATTCTCTCTCTCCATCTCTCTTTCTCATCGGCACAAACTCCTCTCATTATCTTTGTCCCTCTCTCTCTTGCTGGTGCAAACATCTCTCATTCTCTCTCTCACTGGCATAACTCCTCTCATTCTCTCTCTCCTCTCTCTCGTTGGTGTAAAGTACCCAAGCTCTCTCTTAAACTACTCTCTCTCTCTCTCATCAAACCGTGGCCTATCCTCTCATTCTCTTTCTCCCTCTCTCTTGCTTATCTCTCTTATGAAACCATCCATCTGAGATACCTCCTTCCTTTCTCTTCATCTTATCAATTATCGGAATCTGACTACATCTTAATTAATTAGTTTGTGTTATATTTTGATAGAACCCTTTTCTTGTGACTTATTAAGTGGTTATATTTTATCCATGAGATGATTTTGAAGTATATATCAATGACGATTCATCTGAGGAAGAGAAATTTGATGACTGTATAGGCTCACTAGTATTTCAGGTCATATGCTTATTATTCTATTATGATGGACACTGTTTTGACTTAGATAGATGTTATATGAAGCAAGTACATCATTTGTTTAGTCATTAAGATATAAAGATATGTGGTTGTACATAGTTCTGAATGAATATATTACTCCTACAAAAAGATAATTTATTTTATTTGATTTGTATATTTAATATTATGTTGATGATTGTGAACTTCAAATATTTACTCTCTATAATAGATGATGCAAAGTGATTTAGCATAAATTGACCCATGTTAAAATCTATTTTTCAAAAAAATAAAACTCTCCAAGGGTCTCTCTATGATAAACAACAATAGAATATGATAAGCACTAACTTTCGGTAGAATAAAGACAAAGTATGTAGAGATAAACATAAACTCTCTAGAGTAAATACAAATAGTCTAAGGATAAACACAAACCTAAGGAGTTGCTCTCTGTCTTATATGGGACCATGCCATGATAAACATATATAAACTATTTCTCAATAAATACAAACTCTATATATTAAATAGTAATATCATATAATAAATAAAACTCTATAGCAATAAATACAAACCGCCCAAAATAAATACAAACTTAGCCCCCAAAACTTGAGTCATCCAAGAGTTCCCTTATAGTAAATAATAAGATTGGAGGATAAACACTAACTTTTAGTAGAATAAAAACAAACCTCATGAAAAGAAATAAAAACTCTGTAGAATAAACATAAATAGGCTCAGGATAAACACCAATCTAGGAAATTACTCTCTATTTTGTATGGAATCATGTCAGGAGAAACATAAACTATTGCAAAATAAATATAAACTTTATATAATAAATAGAAACTTCTTAAAATAAATACAAACTCTATGGCAATAAACACAAATCATCTAGAATGAATACAAAATTGAACCCCAAAACTTAGGTCATCTAAGGATCCCTCATAAGAAATAATAAGAAAAGAGAATAAATACTAACTTCTGATGGAATAAACACAAAGTATGTGAAAATAAGCATAAACTCTTTAGAGTAAATACAAATAACCCTAGGATAATTACAAATCTGGGGGTTGCTCTCTATCTTGCATGAAACCATATCAGGATAAGCACAAACTATTTCAAAGTAAATATAAACTCCCTATAATAAACAGAAACTCCATATAATAAACAGAAACTCCATATAATAAAAACAAACTCCACGACAATAAGCATAAATTATCCAAAATAAACAGAAACTCAATGATTTTTGGAAATGAATTTTGTGTTTATTCCAGACAGTTTGTGTTTATTGCACTGAATTTATATTTATTATATGAATTTTATTATTATATAAATTTATGTTTATTTGGGATAGTTTATATTTATTCTGGTATAGTCCCATACAAAATAGAGAGCAACTCTCTATGTTTGTATTTATCCTGGGCTATTTGTACTTACTCTAGAGAGTTCATATTTATTTCTATGAAGTTTATATTTATTCTACCAGAAGTTAGTATTTATCCTCCTCTCTTATTGTTTACCGTAGGGAGACCATTTGATGATCCATGTTTTGAAAATAAGTTTATGCTTATTCTAGATGATTATATTTATTAATATAGAGTTTATGTTTATTATATGAAATTTTTATTTATTATATAAAATTTGTATTTATTTTAGAATATTTTGTACTTATTAGAGTATAGTCTCATGCAACACAGATAGCGACTCCCTAAATTTATGTTTATCCCAAGTTTGTTTATATTTACTTTAGAGAGTTTGCATTTATTCTCATATACTTTATGTTCATTTTATCAAAAGTTAGTATTTATCCTCCTATCTTCTTATTTATTGTAGTATGATCCTTGGATAATCTAAGTTTAAAGGCCAAGTATATATTTATTTAGAACAGTTTGTGTTTATCACCGCAGAATTTATATTTATTTAAATTTTTATATATTATATGAAATTTATATTTATTCTAAGATAATTTGTATTTATCTTGATATAGTCCCATGCAAAACAAGAGAGTTTGAGTCTACAAATTTGCAAATGAACAAAATTTATCTTGTGTAACACAAGCCACATTATAATTATCATGTAATCACCCACCTTGTTGCTTGCGTTGCCATACACCGTATATTCTGAGCATGGGTATGCGGAAATTCCCACCCAAGTTGATTTGGGAGGCGGTGACCACAAGTTTCTGATCTTAATATTGGTAGTTCTAAATGAATTGCCTAAGAGCAAAATTTCTAAAAGTCCTAAGAGCCCGTTTCACTTCCAACACTAGAGACATTGTCTATAATCGTGGTGGCACTTCTAAACCTGTTCAAGACTTCGCTTTTGTGTGAAATGGTAGTTCATAAGGCATCTTCATCGGATTGCCACTTGGTGAGTTTTACTTCTGGTAGAACTGTCAAACTTCTTTCAACAAATAACGATCAAACTTAACCAAAAAAGCCTTTTTAGATTCATTTAGTGTGTGAATACCATTTTGCTCGTCTTCAAGCTAATTATCAGCAGTTCTTAAACTCCATCAAAGGGACCAACCTTCTTCTGCAGACATCAGCAGTATCTACAATGGTCTACTCTAGATAGCTAATCTTCATCTGTGACTCCTGAAACCAAATTCAAATTCTTCCACAGTGAATCAATTCAAAACTCCTCACAATTTCATGTGCAGCTTGTTGGCAGCATTTCTACTCCAAAGCACCTCGTCTGTAAGGCTTTCACTTCAAGCTGCAAGTTATCTGTTTTGCACCGGGATTCCACTGCAACAATGGATACTACTCTCTTGAGTTTCTCTTTGCACAAAGCAGACGTTTGCAACTCTTCTCTATGTTCAGTCTCAAAATAAAGCATTTAGAATTACATTGCACAAGTTCCTCACTTCTATTGGATGAGTAGTCAGATAAGTCTCTGGCTTCTGCAAGCTTCGGTTCATGACTACGTTTTGCCAACCCTGCAAGTATCATGGAATGGAAGTTATATGACACCATAATTGCAAGTATCAAGATTCTACAATGTAAATGGCACATAACACTGGAAAAAAAAATCCTTTTAAATGATGAATTTGCCCAAAGATCCTAGATTACCAAGTCCACAGAAGATATTGCAAAGTTATTCCAGACATGGATAGAGTTATATGGCAATGAATGACAATTTCTGAAAGGGTGTAGGTATATGACTTGGTAACATGCTGAATCCTAGGATTATCACCTATTTCTGGGAAGTAGTTTGATGGCTCCCTTTCCAGTTCCTCAATGTGCTTCTTGTCTTGAAGCCAGGCTTCTGGCCATGGATTTGCAATTAACCAAGCAGTTCAAGCAGAAAAAAATTGTCAAAATATTTTCAATATTCATTGTTCAAATAAATACCAGGAGCTCAAAAGTGTAACTTCAAAAAGATAGCCAAATGAAAAACATGATTCACTGGTACCTTACTAAGACAAGGTTAAGGGTTGCTTGGTTGAAATTAGATTACTCAGGCAATTTTGTGAAAAACAAAGTAGTCCAATCTTTGCTACAACTTCCTGATTTACTATTTTCCTGTCTAAAATGGGCTACCTCAATTTTCAACACAGGGCAAGGAACTAAAAAAGACATTTCTCAGGGAGAACAAGGAGCTGAAGTTGCCGCCTGATTTGAGTAGCTGAATGTGCTGCTGAAAAGAACACATTTCAGGAACTTATGACGCTGAAGAAGAACAGCTCCATGTTATTCAATAAATAGCTTGGAAAGCATGAGAATTATAATGCAAACTTGAGGAGAAAAAGTAGCGGTCTTATTTAAGCTACAAAGACACACTGTCTCTGATTATCAGCAGTATGGACTAATTTTCAACACCAGATTTGTATGATACAATTAGTTAATATGGCAGTGAAATTTGATTCTGGAGGCATGTAGCGTGCAGTCCAGAAAGGACCAATGTTGTAATCATGAGAGATTGCTAAGACTGAAAGTATGATCCTTCCAGATGAAAGCATGGATCATTACCAAGATGATACTGGATGCCAAAAATGATTTGAGTTTGAAGATGGAAACTTCATTTAAATTTGAACCAAGATAATTCAACATAAGACTCTCCCCTAGATATCGATTCTGATGATGGTCATTAAACCAATCTAATATCCATTTGTCTCCCTTTTTCCCCTCCAACTCCACTTTATCAACTTCATTCGCTTTCACATTAAGAAGTACTCAAGCTTACCATTAATTAGTCAACTACAAGATAGCAGGATGAAGAATACTTCAGCAACTTTAAGGGATCACACAAAAACTTCAACTATGGAAATAAGGGTATCCCATGTATTCAAGAGATGATTTCTTTGAAAAAATATGCTTCCCTCAGCATATCTTTTTCCTTATTTAGATTAATGAAAAGGAAGTCATCTAATATTGTGCACCAAATGCCCTTATCTAACGGCCTCATCTAAACAATTAGATAATATATGCACATGGTGCACCCAGAATTGAAATATAAACTAACAAACATGCTGTTATGTTTACTACAACACCATATCCTTACCTAATATACTCTTTCTTTGGAATAGAAGGAAGAAGAAGATCCCTGACTGGTTAGGAGCTTGAATGCATGCATGAACAGCATAATAGGTAACCAATGGAATATTGTCAAAAATAATGACTAAGAGTTCGCTGAGTATGATTATTTTGACCATCTAGGGCCTGTTGTGAAAAGAGTGACATTGACAAAGACACTTAATATAAACAAAGTTATTGTATAACATAGGCAGGGCTAAAACATGTGGTATATTATATAGCTTTACAAAGCACTATCATTACTCAATACCTTTTCCTTCATATTGAAGCACTCTGACTGCTTAATAACTTTTTCTTTATATCGACTTCTTTTTTTAGTAATTGCATGAGTGCATAGAATTCACAAGCATGAGTTCATGTGCTTACACTTATATAGGAGGTGGCTCTCAAATGTTGTGTGGCTCTTGCTATTTGCTAATGACGTAAACACAGAAATGAGGATCACAAAACATGATATTAATCACTCTCATACTTTTTCCATAATGTCACTTAAACTGACAGTAACATGGAACTCATTGAATAGACAATTAAACTCTCACTCCTGCTCTTGTCTTGTCCACTCTTGTTTCTGGCTATACAAGGATGTCCAATAGTCAGACAGCCTGCTTGCAATCTAGGCTTGCGTTTTTAATATAGTTCACACTGTGGGATTGCTAACCAAGATGTAAGTCTTGAATCAAGTTTGTTTGAAAAATGTTGGGACAACTAGTGTAAGTTCAAAAATAAAATGCACACATACAAACATGAAACTGAAGCTAGTATTCCATATAATTAGTTAGGTAGATTAAGCAGTGAAGCCATTTATGTTTCTTTGCTTCAGCTTGTATTTTTGGGTTATTTATATGAGATGTTATTCATTTTCTCTGATATGGAGTCCTGGTCCACAAAACATGGGTTATATGGTTTCATGCTTTAATTCTTAGAACCATATGTGCAACTTGAACTTCAGACAAGTAAAACAAATATTCAAGCCAAAACAAACCCCGCTACACAAATATTGAACCTAGCTAAGATTTGCAAACCTTGGCATGGCTTATCAAATCCCCAATATACCTGTAAGAATTAAGACAATTTTCTATAACTCAAATATGAGGCTATAATGTTATATGAGTCAAAATGTTGGACAAAAGAATGGCTTCAGAACATGATATATTCATAGAGACAAGAATTCTAATGAAGATGTGTGACATAACCAGAATCAAAGGGTCAAAGTTGCACCAGAGTGACGTCATGGATGATCATGATGTGAAGTACATTAATAACTCATCTCAAAAGTCCTACCTAGTAGGAGGAAGGATTCACATTTGCCAAGAAGATTAAAAAGCAAGGAGAGGGTGGCCAAATATAACCTGGAAGGGTATTCAAAATGATCACTTAAAAGGTCATTTATTGTTTAGAAACTATGCTTATCTAAATCAATAGTGAAGACAGATATAAAAATCCAGTCCAGAATAACTTGGTCAAAAGCATTTTAAGTTAATGGAGAAACTTTGTCTGTTTTGGGTTCTTAAACTCGGCATGGGGTGAGAAAGAAAGGAAGGATTATAAATTTTAGTATTCTACAATATGATTCCAACAAATAGTATCATAGATTATTAATCATGTAAACTCCATCGGAGAATACTAAAAGTCCGTGGTGCTGAACTTCATAAGCTCCTAATCTCATGCAATACTGATTCCATAACTCTCCTCTAGTTGTTTCTGAACAATTGCTTTTCCCACACAATATTTTCTATTTACGCTATACAAATGAAGAATCAGGTTATTATCGCCAAACATATCATGCACAAGAAGTTTGAACAAAGAGAACCATCATGATCTCTACCAAGGAAGGCTAAACCGATACTGGCCGGCAAACCGGTCTCCGCCGGCTGGTACAGTATGGTACCGTACCAAGTGTTGGTACATATGGCATGGCAGTCAAAACCGGCATGCCCTTTTTTTGTTTGTTTTCTTTTTTTTTTTGACTTCTAAGGTATCTAATCAATTTTTATTATTTTTGAATGATTTTAAGTCCAAATTATTATTTTTGATCTTATTTGATGTTTGTATCACTCCGATACACCTGCAATTAAGCATGTGATACGGTCTGAATATAACATGATATTATGTTAGAGAAAAACAATTTTAAAGAACTAGATATTATTGAATCTTAAAATACTTAAATCAATTAAGAAATATAAAAATAAATAATCAATATATATCGAGATTAAGAATATCGTCGAGCATTGATATCGTTCATAAATATCTAGATCATTTATATAATCTGGTGAAACATCAGTCCATCCTTCTAATCATGCAGCACTGTAATCTTCTGCGCTCATCCTATAAGATATGCATATCAGATTGTAACTTGTCTCAAATCTTTGCTAAAGCTCTGACTCTGAGAGATATTCTTGGACTGATAGTACAGCTCTGAAGGGACCCATCCAAATATATCGACAATAAAATCCGATCCGTAAGATGCTCTGGACTGCATAGGATAGTAGTAGCTGGAAGATGATACCTCGAACGCACCATATCCATATAAATATAGATTATAAGCTGCTTATGGCCGTGGATAAAAGGATTTAGAATATGATGAAGAACCTGATACATTCATGAATCCAACTCCACGTGCGAGGTCATCTGCAACTGCATGATATCCTGAATGACCTCGAGGGGCACATCGTTTATATGAAATTATATCCTCACAAGCTCTACCAGCTTGTGCCCTATGGTCCCTATCCTATGTGGCATGCATAAATTGAGATTCATCAGTGAATCGAAGACCATCTTGTGACAGCATCTCATAAATAGTGGTCTCCCGTCCTTCGCTCCATCCATAACTACCAGATTCATGACTATCAGGAGAACTACCATCACTACTCTATCTCATCTCTGAAATCTGAGTGAACTGGATCAATTAACTGCTCCACCCTCCCTATCGGGGCTGGCACTGACTTTTCTTTTCCTTTAATAGTTAATTTTTGACTTTTACTTTTTAATAATTTTTTATTCAAAAATATATTTTAATTAAAAATTATATACTTAATAAAATTAATAATTTTGGTGTCACTGTGTAGATCATATATAGATCTACAATATATAATGAAATCATACTAAAATCAAAATTTTAACATGATTTTGTCTTATTTTTTTAATTTTCACGGATTTTAAAGTTGTTTTTAAAAAAAAGGAAGGAAGAGGAAAAATGGAAGATAAGATAAGATTACATACCTCTAATTAATGAGTTCTCATGTTGCTTGTCGTTTGCACTGTAGATAGGAAAAGAAAATGGATTTTGATGAGGAGGAACTGAGGAAGAGAAGTCTGTGAGTTCTCTTCTGATTTTCAACTTCATTTAACCCCCCCCCCATCGATACTGTAGCACCACTAACAAACAAAAAAAACACCGTAGCACCACGAAAAATAGAAAAAAAAAGGGAAGAGGGCTGAACCGGATGATTCGACCTCGAACAATACCGAACTGGGTGGTTCTGCTTGGTTCAGAGCGGTTCGGGCTGATTCAAGCCTTATTTCGAAAATTAGGGCCAAACCATCCTGTTTTCGCGCCGGTTTGGGTTAGGTCCCATTCTGCGAACCATTCTCCATATTAAGTGATTTTTAATGAAGAATGAAGGATCGAGTGACCTCAATTTTGTGTGATAAAATTTTGGGAAGAGAAGGGGCATGTGCTATTTTTGTTGGGAGTCTCCTTTCTTGCTGCACAACCTAATCTCAACGCATCTAACCCCTCCCTTTGGATTTGAATGCCTAAGATCCAATGAGATTTGATCTATTAGAATGTTAGGAGGAGGTTAGGTGTGACATTACAAGGATTTCTACAATAAAATAAAGGAGGCATGAGTTTTTGGAGTGAATGAGTTGATGGCTTCTTTAGAACACAACCATCTCAACACCTCTTGTTCTTTCTTCCTTGACATCTCCACACCCAAGACTTGATAGAGATTAGATCTAAAAGAGAAAAAGAGAGAGAAGAAGAAAGATTCTTTTTCCTTCTTGGTGATTTGGTTCAAATCTCGATGGATCTGCGTGAAGGAGTTCGTGTCGCGATCATCTTCTTCGAGATCTAGAAGAAGAGATATAGATCCAAGGCTGAGGAGCGAGATCTGTAAGGTGCTGGCATATCAATGATCTCGATGCTCTGATTAGGCATCTTCGTATAAATACCAGCAGAGATCGAGCATGTGTGCGGCTATGATTGGAACTCGGAACATCCGTAGAATCTGAAGGTATGGAGATCTGATCTCTAATTTTATTTCACTAGCGATTATTTTTTTTAGATTTTAGATTAAGGTAACATATTCATGTCAAGATCTTAAGTATGATTTTCAGTTCAGATCTGGTATGTTTAAATTAAAATATTTAATTATTTACTTCCACTGCATAAAGTTTTAGAGAAATTTTAAACTACATGTATGAAACCATAGCGATTTCTAACAGCTGTGTGGCTGAGAAAGTTCATCACCAAGCTTAGAGTCGCACCCTCCATTGATGGTCCAGTTCTGCTTTGCTGTGACAGTACTGGAGCTATAGCTCAGGCAAAGGAGCCGAAGGCATATCAGCAGACGAAGTATATTCTGCGTCGCTACCACCTTATCCGAGAGATCATGGATCGAAGTAACGTCGAGCTTCAGAAGATCAACGAAAAGAAGAATCTGGCCGACCCATTTACTAAAGTCCTTATGGTCAAGGAGTTTGAAGATCATAAAATGAAGATGGATATATGATACTGTACCGATTGACTTTAGTACAAGTGGGAGTTGTTGGAAATTGTGTCCTAAAGCCAATTGTTAATCCATTGACGGTTGTGCTAATTAATCTAATTGTATATGAATTAATTATTAATAAATATTTATTTGATAATTTTCATCATAAATTGGTACATCTTCTATACCAAACTTCTTTGTTATGATGGAAGACTTTATGACTATTTTAAATTAATAAAGAAAGATTTATCATCTAGTCTTTAAATGAGTTCACAATCAAATGATATGCTATTACTAGGACGATAGATATATCAAGTGTAGATCATTGTGTACCATATAAGTTGGTTGTCCTCTTAATCAAGGAGCGTAGAGATGCTGGTATGGCATACAAGTGAAATATAGGAGTATATTTCACTGAACATGACCAACTTTGGAGCACTTTGCTGTCAAGAGTTACTCCGAACGGATATGGGTATAAGTATCCCTCCGATCTGAAATCACCACGGTGACTTGCAAACAACTCACTGTGCTTTGGTACCAGACTATTTAACTTTAATTCAGGATCGAAAGATTTTTGGACACAGTCAAGTACTTGTGAAGTCGGTGCATGAGTCAAGATGGAATTGACCACTTCAAGGGATTGGAGAGAAGGCTTTGTGTTTCAATTTAGTAAAACTTTGGCCAAAACAGTCCTTGTGAGGAGTCACAAAATATATTAGGTTGAGACACATAATGGATGTACTGTTAGGAGTTGACAGTTTAAACTCTCAGTTATCTTTGCATCAAGGGTCAAAAGGATGAATTATACGGTAATCATATGCCAGTAGGTTCCGAGTATTGCTTTGCATATATTCGGTCTATTCGGACGTCGGGTACCATTGCTAGATAGTTACTTCGATTGGTACAAAATTTATTCCTATGCTACCGACTTAGGTTCGAACCTCTGGGGTCATACATATTAGATATTTCTCTCTGATCAATTGGCAGATCGACGATTAAGAATCGTTCGAGGATAAAATCATCAATACAATTGATGATTAACCCTGTGCAATAGTTGCAATAACATTATTCGCTAAGTATTAGTGAAATACAGGAGGATTAGACAGTGATTAGATCATTGATTAATTAATTTGATTGAGTATTAAAGTCTGGATCAAATCTAATTAAATTAGATTCAATTAGATCAAACCCGATTAGGTTATGAGATGACCTAATCGCTAAGGGAGAATTAATCCTGATTTGATCGAAATTATGGCTCAGTTAATTCTCTTATTTGATCAAGATTAATTGAGGCCATTGGAATCTAATTAGATTAGGTTCATCATGATTTATTTGGATCTAATTAAATTGGATTTGGATGAAACCTAATTAGAAACTTAATTGGTTAAACCCTAGAGTCCAATGTAATTAGACTTTCTCCCTTGCGCCTTCCCTTCTCTCCACGTCTTCTTTCATCACACAAATTGATTTGTGCACTGAATAATCCACACCAAAGCCTTCCTATTCACCCATTAGTGATAACAAGGTTTGCCAACAATGCCGAACCGGCCGGTACACCCCATCTCGTACCGGACCGGCGGGGAACCGACACGATTCGGTCGGTAAAATCGGTACACCGGCGGTACCGAAGAAAAAAGAACGGAAAGTGAGAAAGAGAGAGAGAGGAGGGGAGGGAGGGGAGGGAGGGAGGTGGGAGCCGTCGGAGGCCGGCGGTGGCCAACTGCAGCCGTCGGAGGGCTTTCGAGCCCCGTATCGCCCGATAGGACTTTCAAGAAAGCAAAAAAGAGAGAGAGAGCGTTCGGAGGGGAGGCGGAGAACCTACCGGACGGACGGTGCCTCCGTTGCGAGGCTTCCGATGGCCAGCGAGCCGACGCCGACAGCCTGAGGGCGGTCGAGCGGGCGGAGCCGCTCGACTGCCCTCCGTG
>KE505039.1:255610-291598 GCA_000441515.1 Elaeis oleifera | reverse complement strand
GCATCTTGACGGTTGAAAACTCTTTGCTTCTCTCAAAATTTTCTTAGAGAAGAAGAAGAAGAGAATAGGAGGATAATGATCTCTACGCTAGAGATCATGAGAAAATATTTTCTTCTCTTCTTAAAATCTATGGACAAAATCTCTATGCTAGAGATCTAAAAAATTTATGTTCAACTCTTGGACAAAAGGAAGAGAACAAATTCCATGTTCAAACTGGGACAAAAGAGAAAAAGAAGGCCCTAACAACCAACCTTTGGTTATTGGTAAGAAAGAAATGATAGGAACCAACTAACCTCATGCCATGACTCTTCATGCCGTGCCCTCTCCCTTAGGAATTTTTCACGCATGCTCCTTTGATTTTTGGCATCTCAAACTAATCTCCATCAAGTTGTTACCGCCCACATGATGCCATGTTTAAATAGGAAGGGATAGGGTTTTTAGGTGAGAGTCCAAACTTCCTTGGACTCTTGATTTATGATGCCACCCACCCTTCCTATTTGTGCCAATATATCTCATGGAGAAAGGAGTTTAACGTGAACTCTTCCACGCTAAAAAAAGCTCATGCCTTGGAAGAAAAATAGGTGCAAAGTAAAAGTGGGCGAGGGGCTTTCTTATGGCACATGGAGAAGGAGAGTCCTAACCACTTAAGACTCCTCTTTAGGTGACTGATTTAAATCAATTAAAATTTTAATCAATTCTAATCGTATTAGAAATCCAGCCATCTTTAGAGGCATATGAAAGTTAAATGCTAAGACATAGAGAGTAATACTAGAGAATCTTGCATATGAACTACTATGGAAAAACTCATTCAACGACTTGCAACTCAATCACACTAGCATATTATTGTTGGACTTTGACCAAAAAATGATAAATAGCAGTTCATGCATGCATGCATTTAGTTCCAGCTGCCATCAAAGGCTACTTTGAAAGCATACATGAGCTTTGAAGCTTGACTCAGGCAAGACATGAGATGAAAATTTGAATAAATATATAGAATGCAAGAAATATCAATCGCATGGTGTCGTCCAAAATATGTCAGTTCGCACTCAATCAGCTCAGCTCGGAGAAGACCTGTCTATGCCCAATATAGTAATGTGGCTGCCACTACTGCCAAAGAAGGCAGTCATTCACTAGCAGCCACTAACCCTACATATTACACATGATTGTCCTGTCAAGCAATTGATCAGAACCTAAGGTCTATAAGAAGGGTGAAAAATCTTTTGTTTGATGTCGACAAATATCTGTTTTTACCCAGAACAAATCATGGCCGTCACAATTTAACTCGAGTTTACTGTTCGATACATTAAACTACATATGAATGCAATAGATTTTCTACAGTTTTCTAAAATGCGTAGATCTAAGAAATTTATGCCAAGCATTGCTGGAGTCCCTAGAGGCACAGCTGCCTAATTAAGAACATCAAGGGACTCACAAGGGACGGGGTATGCCAGCGACTATAGAGCACCCGTCATCACCCTATAACAACAGATACTAGTCTAGGTATAATACGAGTGGTCCAGGTACAGGAAAGCCTTTGTCTACAAAGAGTTCCAATATAAGGCAGCAAGATGGCAACTTTAACACACAAATGAGAAGAACATGCAATATTTCTCAACATGATACCAGAAGAAACAAACACCAAGAACGATTTAGGAACAATAACTAATAAAGACCCACCTTCCTAGAAGTCTAGAAATCCTGTGTATTGCCGCAAATCTTCAGGAAAGAAATCCCGATATAACGCTCAAGAAATTAATTACCTAGATAGCTCTGGTACGGGAATTCCAAATGGGAATCGAATTATCCAATAACAAGCATGGATTTCCTCGGACATAGCAATCGGGGAGGCCGCAGAGATGAGCCTTGCATTGGACTTCCACAAATGAAAGGAATTCCTCAGATTCGAGAGAGGGCGCCGGCGAGACATTGGCGACCGGCGAGATCGTTTGGGGATTAGGGTTCCGAGATGGGAATCTGGAAACAGAGAGTGGCAGTAAGTTTAACAGATTAGAAAGAGGAACCGTGAAGTAAAAAAGCAAAGCACCGAGGAATACAAATTACAAAGATAAGCTGAATGGGCTCGCCGTACAAAATGAAAACGGAAAAGATCAACTTTTTCCGTTGATTTCCATAATTTTATATTAAATCGTATCATGATGCGTTTAAATAATTAAAAAAATTAGAAATGAACTGAATAATATTTTATTAAATTTTAAAATAGCTTAATTTTTCTTCAATATCCTGAAGCATATTCTAAATCTACTGCATAATTAATTTCTGATTCAGCATAAAATAGCCCTTCAACTCTCAATGAGAGAGCACGGTAGGTGGACTATTGTCATTGAAAATTTCTTTAAATGGACAATGACACAAACTTGATTAATATATTCTTATTTATATCTAGTTTACCAGAAAGGTTGGTCTAACATGCACACAGAGTTACAATGGAGAATGTTTTGTGGTGTGAAAATTTCACAATGAGTTGACCCCACCTTTGACAACATCCTATGCTACATGGCGACATCATTATTATTTTTTTGATACACACCAACAACATTATCCATATGCACATAACAGGAGCCAAATAGAAATATTTAGATCTATCATACACTTCAGTAGGTGTGTATTTTAAGGGTGGAGGGTCCCATAAGCAAGCAACCTTAGTTTATTAGTATTTACTATTAACTCAAAATTTAGGACTAACTTATGATATAAAGCTTTTGTTATCCGGAGAGTCAAACAGGTGATATCAGGCATAAAGAGTGCGGGTTATATCTTTCTCTTGAAGGAATGATTGATCTTCTTCCACAGCTTGCATTAATGATTGATCTTCTTTCACGGCTTGCACTATTGGATCATATATCATGCACAGCATTTAAAATGCAACATCTTTTTCGTGATCAATGCAAACGAATGGGACGGGGGGAGGGAAATTGGAGTCCTTTGAAAGCTATTAAAAATGTGATCCAACAATTCATGCCGTGAAAGAAGACCAATCATTCTTTCACACGAAAGATGCAACCCGAACCTCAGGTATAAAAGGTTTGATACACTGAGGAGTGATGAGCATAGAAGGCGTAGATAAATCCATTGGCCCGATCTTTGCCATCATATAGACCATAGAAGCTAGTAACAAGTTCATTAGGATGCACAAACAAAGAATAAGTCCAAGGATTAATGCACGGAAACTTTTATACATGTGGTTGATCTATTACTGGCATGTTGGCATCGTATTTTAACCACCATCAACCTATAGTATGTGACGATAGGTTATCAGAGAAAAAAATGCCTGTGGAAAAGCAACACATGAGTGTGTGAATAAAAACGTATCTTGGGGTTACGATGATCAAAGAGATATGCAACTTCAACTTTGTATGTCTGCCACTGATACACAACTTACAGTTTATCCACTGCACCTTGATACACATTTCATCAGTGGATGCTTCATATTATATTACTGCTTTCATGTGCAAGTTTATCTTCTACGATGGATGTGGTCTTCAGCTGCATGCTTCTTTCCTCTGTTCAGAATTCAGAAGGGTTCATTGCCACTAATCATCGTTTGGAAGCTTCCTATATTTGAATCATTCAGGGCTATGGCTCAAGGGTCTTCATCAGTTAATAAATCCAGTTGCCCCCTGTTATTGGTTTGTATCATCTTGTCCATCAATGCTATGTATGTGCATATGTTCTTTCTTTGGGTTTGGTTCCCATTTTGGTTTACAGTTCCTGGCTTTCTCTGTAATTGTAAATCCATTTTGGGTTGCATACTTAACTGCTCTGCAGCACTCTTTTGGTTAAGGTAATATAGATTTGGTCTTTTCAAAAAAAAAAGAGATGCAACTACTCTAAATCATTTATATCAGAAGAGATTAGAAATCTATGGGATCCAAAAGCATATTCTTTTCACTTATGTGCATATTTGGATATCCAGGATATGTATGCTACTAACCAACTTGGTTTGCATGCATAGAGAGTATACATTTGCTTTTTTTTTCCTTTCTTTTCTTTTTCTTTTTTTTTTTAGTTTCCTTTTGAGAGAACTATGTAGAATGAAGATGGGGTTAGAGAGGATTCAGATTACGATCCCATATTCTAATTATAAGAGCTCGCGTATAGGTACAGAACTTCCTCTAATAAATATACGAGGGAAGTCTTTCCCCATTTACTTCAAAAAAAAAAAGAAGCAAGAGCTCTGCATATAGGCATGAAAATCTATTTGATGAGAGAGGATAGTGATTTGAACGAAAAGCCTTTGCCTGGTTATATTATACATTCAGCACGCTAGAAAATATAGCTTCCAACCAGAGACAAGGTGATGACAATTAGCAAAAATCAAATAAAGTACTAGATGACTTGTCAAATTTTAAAGGAGACATAGGAGAAGACAGAAAATCTCATGCAATTGCTTGGCAATGCATAAATCCCAAATTTCCAAAAAATCATCATAAATCTATTTAATACAGAAAGACGTTTCCAAATATGCCCAAACAGCAACACCATTAATAGATCTTGCTGCACAAAGCTAATTATTAGGTGAAGATGGCATTTCAGAGCATCTAAACTCCCTCTACTGCAATTCAAAAAGCTACTGCTAAACCACTGATTTTAAGTAGGCCGATGTATGCATTTAGGCAGACCTCATAACGAAGGAAGACCAATGCGGTAGCTGACAAATATTAGGTGCTGGCCTACCCCTCCTGCCTTGGAGGCTACGGGCTCTTCCTTTAATAAACTTGGCAAGACTTTTAAGGGTCGGCACCACCCGCTTCCTCTACACAAGTACACACATAAAGAAAGAAGAGGTGCCAAGTTCAAGTCATCTCTGTTTCATGTTGTGTTCGGTCTATTTGGTGAAATAACCCATCTTCTTCAGGTATGTCTGGTGGAGCTATATCTATGCATGCAAAACGTGAGATCATCCAAATTGATGGAGTGCTATGGCAAGCTGCCAATGGTGAGATCTATCATTCACAGATTCCCAACATCGATCACCTACCGATGATGTACTGTATTTTGTGTTATCTTGTATCAGATTGACTTAGTCAACAGAGCAGGGAGAGTCCCGCTGAGACTCTCCCCTTTCCATTTTCGCCCATGAATGTGGTGGGGGTGGTTACGGAAACCCCCCCTCCACACGCGGGCCTCATCTTGACCATGCAGCGGAATTTTTTTTTAACAGATTTTCTTCCTCTCATTCTACTGGTTATTCATGAAAGAGAATCAGAAAAATAGAGAGATTGAGAGCTTCTCTTTGATGTACTATCGATTCTCACATAGTGAAAATTTTTCGTCTCCGCCCGTGGACATAGGAGTATCGTTTTGATCTCCGAATCACGAAATTTGTATGTTCTTCTTCTTCCCTAAATTTCTTTCGTTCTGTGTTGGAGGTGTGATTCTGGTGTCCGTTCGTGCCAGTGGCATTATTATTTGTGTTTGTGTGCGAATTTATCCCATCAAACTGGTTTCAGAGCCTGGTTATTAGATCGCTCGTTCTGTGTGCACACAAGCTTCGTTTGCTACTTTGCAAAAGATTTTAAATGGCTGCGAAGTTCGAAATCGAGAAGTTCGACTGGAATATTAGTTTCGGTATTTGGCAAGTTAAGATGCGCACGATCTTGATGCAGCAGGGGTTGTAGAAGGCGTTACTTGGAGAGGAGAAGATGCCGGCCACATTATCTGAAGAAGAGAAACAAGAGATGGATGAGAAAGCTCTGACTGCGATTCAGTTATGCTTGTCGAACGAGTTCTGCGGGAAGTCATCCATGAGAAGTCAGCGGCTGCTTTGTGGCTCAAGTTAGAGTCGTTGTACATGACAAAGTCCCTCACCAACAACCTACATTCGAAGCAACGTCTCTTCATGTTGAAGATGGTTGAAGGTACATCTGTAAAAATCTATCTTGATGAATTTAATTCTATTCTTATGGATCTAGAGAATTTAGAAGTCAAGATTGAAGATGAGAACCAAGCCCTTTTATTGCTCTGCTCTTTACCACCATCATTTAAACACTTTAGAGAAACTCTACTTTATGGTAGAGATTCTATTTCTATTGAAGATGTGAAATTATACCTATTTTCGAAAGAGTTGATGGATAGGGACTTAACTGGTGGTAACAGTGAAGGGATTTCTGAAGGCCTTGTGGCTAGAGGCCGGTCTCAAGAAAGAATTTTTGAGAAAAAGAAGGAAGAGCGCAGATCAAAGTCAAGAAACAAGTCTAAAATCTGCAATTACTGTAAGAAAAAGGGCACATCAAAATTGATTGTTACAAGTTGAAAAACAAACAGAAAAGAGAAACAGAAAAATCTGAGAATGCAGCAGAGACTGGAGTTGCAAAAGATGAGTCAGATGATTATATTTTATCTGTTAATATTGTCAGATCCAAAGATGAATGGATTTAGATTCGGGTTGCTCCTACCACTTATGTCCTTACAAGGACTGGTTCTACACCTATGAGCAGATTGATGGTGGAGTTGTCTAGATGGGTAATAATGCCCCATGCAAGACTATTGGGATAGGTTCAATTCGAATTAAAATGCATGATGGCATAGTGAGGACATTGACACAAGTTATACATGTTCCTGACTTGAAGAAGAATCTCATCTTCCTAGGCACCCTTGAAGCCAATGGGTGCAAGTATTCAGCTGAAGGTGGAGTTCTCAGAGTTTGTAAAGGTGCTCTTATTTTGATGAAAGCCAAAAGGTCCAGTACTTTGTACACTTTGATGGGCACTACAGTTATTGGTGCAGCAGCTGCTGCATCTCCTTCTATGTTAGAACCAGAAGTTACTAAACTTTGACATATGAGACTGGGACATATGAGTGAAAAGGGCATGACTATGTTGAGCAAGAGAGGCTTGCTTTATGGTCAGAGTATAGGTAAGGTGGATTTTTGTGAGCATTGCATCTTTGGAAAGCAGAAGAAAGTCAGCTTTCAAACAGCAATTCACAGAACCAAGGCTACTCTGGATTATATTCATTCTGATCTTTGGGGTCCTGTCCGTGTTCCTTCTAAAGGTGGTTCCAGGTATTTTCTAACTTTTATTGATGATTATTGTAGAAAATTTGGGTGTTTATGCTTAAACATAAAGATGAAGTGTTCAGGCAATTCAAACAGTGGAAGGCTTTGATTGAAAAACAAACTGGAAAGAAATTAAAAAGCTGAGGATAGATAATGGGCTTGAATTTTGCTCTGGTGAGTTTAATGAGTTTTGTGAAAATGAAGGCATTGTCAGACACCATACAGTGAAATACACTCCACAGCAAAATGGAGTGGTAGAGAAGATGAACAGAACTCTTTTAGAAAGAGCCCATTGTATGTTGTCAAATGCAAGTCTTAGCAAAGACTTTTGGGCAGAGACAGTGTCTACAGCTTGTTATTTGGTGAACCGTTCTCCAGCTACAGCCATTGCATGCAAGACTCCAGAAGAGATGTGGTCAGGTAACCCTCTTGATTATTCTGATTTGAAAATTTTTGGATGTCCTGCTTATGTTCATGTTAATGATGATAAATTAGATCCAAGAGCTAAAAAGTGCATTTTTCTTAGTTATACATCAGGGGTGAAAGGATACAGGTTTTGGTATCCTGATCTCAAGTCTCCTAAATTTTTATTGAGAAAAATATTATTTTTGATGAATCTGCAATGTTATCTCCTAGAGAGAAGAAAGTTATTTCATCTAATATAGATTCTTCAGGTAATGGCATGAAACAGGTGGAGTTTGAAAGCGGTGGTTCTACTATTGTGAAGCATTCTTCCCAGCAACAATAGCAGGTGACAGATTCAGCTCAGATGGAGGAAACTCCACAAATGCAGCAATTTTCTCTAGCTAGAGATAGGCAGAGAAGATATATTAAACTACCTCAGAGATATGCAGATATGGTTACTTATGCATTGTCAATTGCAGAGGAGACACTTAATGCTAATGAGCCTTCCAGATATTCAGAGGCTATATCTTGTGAGGATTCAGCTCAGTGGATAGTTGCTATGCAGGAAGAGATTGAGTCTCTCCTGAGAAATAAAACTTGAGAGTTAGTGAAGGCTCCTAAAGGAAAGAAGGTAGTTGGCTGCAAATAGATCTTCAAGAAGAAGAACGTACTTCAGGTGTTGAAGATGCTAGATACAAGGCACGGTTGGTTGCAAAGGGCTACAGTCAGGTAGAAGGTATTGATTATAATGATGTTTTCTCACCTGTTGTGAAACATAGTTCTATTCGTGTGTTACTAGCATTAGTTGCTTCTTATAACTTGGAGTTAGAGCAGATGGATGTAAAACAGCCTTCTGCATGGTGAACTTGAAGAGCAGATTTATATACAGCAACCTGAAGGTTTTCAAGTTGAAGAAAAGAGGACCATGTTTGTTTACTGAAAAATCATTATATAGTTTGAAGCAATCTCTTAGACAATGGTATAGGAGATTTGATACGTTTATGACACAACATGGATACTCTAGGAGTAGTTTTGATAGTTGTGTCTACTTCAGAAAACTGTCAGATAATTCTGTTATTTATCTGTTGTTATATGTTGATGATATGTTGATTGCAGCAGCAGATATTTTTGAGATTAATCAGCTGAAAGCTTTACTCAGCAGTGAGTTTGAAATGAAAGACTTAGGAGGAATAAAAAAATTCTTGAGATGGAGATCCAGAGGAATAGAGGTGCAGGTAAATTATTTCTGACACAAGCCAGTTATGTTCAGAAAGTTCTTCAAAGATTTGACATGTGGGATGCCAAACCAGTTTCTATACCACTTGCTGCTCACTTCAAACTTTCAGCTTCTTTATCACCTCAGTCCACAGATGAAGAGGTGTATATGTCACGTGTTCCATACTCCAATGCAATTGGCTCTTTGATGTATGCTATGGTCTGTACCAGACCAGATATTTCACAGGCAGTCAGTGTTGTGAGTAGATATATGTCCAATCCTGGTAAAGTACATTGGCAGGCAGTGAAATGGATTTTCAGGTATTTGAAAGGTACTGTTAACACTTGTTTGGAGTTTGGCAGGAACGATGATGTTTTGTCTGGATATGTTGATTCAGACTTTACAGGAGATCTCTTACTGGTTATATTTTCTCAGTTGGTGGTTGTGCTGTTAGTTGGAAAGCTACACTTCATACTACAGTTGCATTATCTACTATAAAAGCAGAGTTTATGGCAGCAACAGAGGCAGTGAAGAAAGCTATGTGGTTAAGAGGCTTATTTGGAGAATTTAGTTTGAAACAGAAAGAGACTATTATATACTGTAATAATCGGAGTGCTATTCATCTCACTAAAGATCAGATATTTCATGAGAGAACGAAACATATTGATGTGAGGTACCATTTCATTCGAGAAGTCATTGCACAGGGCAATACTGTTGTAAAGAAAATTGGTACTGAAGACAATCCAGCTGACATGTTGACAAAACCTCTTTCACTAGCTAAGTTCAAGCATTGCTTGGACTTGGTTGGAGTCTACAACACTTGAGGATATCCTTCGGGGTTTTGGAAGAGATGAGAATTTTCTACTATTATTTTTGTGAGAATTTAAGTTTGAGGAGATAGATCAAGATTGTGGAGAACATTCATGTTGACCAAGCCAAAGGTGGAGATTTGTCAGGTTGACTCGGTCAACAGAGCAGGGAGAGTCCCTCTTTTGTCAGGTTGACTCGGTCAACAGAGCAGGGAGAGTCCCAGAGGGACTCCCCTTTCCATTTCCGCCCACGAATGTGGTGGGGCGGTTACGAAAACCCCCCTGCACGCAGGCCTCATCTTGACCATGCAGCGGGATTTTTTTTTAAGAGATCTTCTTCCTCTCGTTCTGCTGATTATTCATGAGAGAGAATCAGAAAAATAGAAAAATTGAGAGCTTCTCTTTGATGTACTATTGATTCTCACATAGTGGAAATTTTTTGCCTCCACCCGTGGACGTAGGAGTATCGTTTTGATCTTCGAACCACGTAAACTGTGTGTTCTTCTTCTTCTCTAAATTTTTTTCGTTCTGTGTTGGAGTGTGATTCTGATGTCCGTTCATACCAGTGGCATTATTATTTGTGTTTGTGTGTGAATTTATCCCACCATCTTGGTTGTGGGCGGGACATGACACAGCTCAAAAAGATCACGTTTTTTGGTAAGTAGGTGGGATTTTTATTCATAAAGAATGAACAACATACTTGCAACAGTACAATTAATGTACCAGGCAATTGGCATTGTTACAGTTTTGTAGCTTAAGATCAAATAATCATATGGAACATGTTGATAGAAACATCTTGGCTACAACTGACGAGATGAGATCCGTTTCAGTAGCAGCCAACGAGAAACAATCGTCAAACATGATGAATCGTTAGGAATGCAGTGAAAGGAATCGAAGAAGGTAAAAAAAAGAAATCATGTGGAGTGAGCATCACAAAAGAATATGGGGCGAACATTCTATTTTATCATATTTTCTCTAATGCCGATATTAAAGAAGAAATTTAAAAGTTTAAAGCTCCTACTAATAGCCCATGATTATAAAGAAAAAATGTGGTATTTTTTTTCTTTCTTGTTTTTAGAATATACTATTTTGAACTGGTACATATTACGTGGCTATGTGATAGATATCAGGCAAATTAATTATTAAGTCAATACATATCTCTAGATAGATCAATGTACAGTTCTTAAAAAAAATGAAGTTTATCAATACACTATATATGATCAGATAACACATATTTAATAAATTAGTTATCTAGTAATCCAATATATATCTTCAAGCAAATTCATATATAATTTACAGAATATCATATTTACCAGTACACATTACATGGCCAGATGGATGATACATACTTGTGGACTTCCTAAAATATATTGTAAATTTCTTAATATACATTCAGCAGTAATTTAATACATACCTCTAGATAAAAAATATGCTTTGAAACTATGTATCAATTTACTTGATATGTGTATATTGAATCACTGTTGGATATGCATAAAAAAGCTTGTAATTAATATGTATTAGGAAGTCAATGTGTGTATATCACCAGACCATATACTGTATATTAATGAATATGATGTTTTGAAACTTAAATCAATTTGTTTGGAGATATGTATTGGGTTATTCCATGACTAATTTACTAAAACTTTATATCATTTATCTAGATATGTATATATCTTGCTTGATGATTAATTTGCTTAGTGTATATCATTTGATTATTTAGAATATACCAGTAAAAAATATTTTGAAAATAAGAAAAAAAGTCATACTTCTTTTTTTTTGTAATCACAAGATTGATGACTCCGTTAGCAAGAGGAGTCCATAATATTTAGACTTCTTCTTTAAAATTGATATTAAAAAATATGAAAAACATAGTAAACCCATCCCTTATTCCTTCTCTAATGCCCGCCTCATATAAATTTTGTCTGAGTCAAAGCCTACATGGGCTAGGTTACTCATGACTGACCTAACATATTTGACGTCGAAATCAGGTGTAGTCCGTGGAAACCCCACCTGATCTCTCTATTTATCTAAAATACATGCCTATTAATAAATGAATAACTTGAGACTAAAACAAAGAATATTCTAAAATTAGTTAGGACCGGCATACGAAAAAAAAGCAACTGTGCAATAGAAAAGAAGGAATCCTATTTGGTCACGTTAAATGTTGACCATCAAATAGTTCTAACATTCATTTATATATATATTTTGGATCAGTCCCTTTCAGATATTATCTATCAACATTATCTTTCTGGGCCTGAGTGGGGTTACACTAGCCTGATTCACTTGATCTGGTGCCCAACCTAGGCCTAAGATTCCAAATAATAATTTTTTTTTTTTAAAAAGGAAAGAAACACGAAACAAAGCAATCGATTCAAATTTTATGGCGGAAATGGTGCGTGTAAGATATGAGCATCAAGAGAAGCATATTTATGGATAGGGAGAACCACCCTTTCGGTTTAAAATTAGCCAGCAGTGCTTATTTCTATATATCCTTATGGATAGAGTGGATCAGTAATAGGTGTGATATGTTAAGATGATTACAGTGACCACTGCAGTGATAGCCCATGCAGAACGGTCTTTGGCATCTACTTCGCATATCACAAGTTCAAGGCTATGTGCAGTCGATTAAATGAGGAGATTTATTCCCAATGCCTGCGGCATCTGATCCGCCGTGTGGAGGGGCAAGAAGCAAAGAAAGTGTGGAAAAAGTCTTGTTTAAGTAATTAAAGTTATCTTGACACATAAATAAGTTATCAAAAAATTAATTTGGACTAACTTATTGGGAAATCAAAAGTAAATGTCCTAAAAGGATAATGTAGTCTCACAAATATCTCGAGACATGATTTTCTCTATCATTGTGGTCGTTTCTTCTTTTGCTTCATGTCCCACAAGAAGAAAAAAAGAAAAGAATGAGGGAAGAATAAAAGTACATAATATTTATGTAGTTTGATCTATTAATCTATGTCCACAGACAAAGATAATGCAAAAACTTCACGATAAAAAAAAAAAGATTATAGAAATAAAATTATCTTACAAACTCTATCCTCAATACATCTGATTTTAGGACACTCAATTGCATTCTTCTTTGGGGCCACAAGAGATATATTTAGACATATAACAGAGTAATTAAGCTGATTTAGTTCAGAATAGTATTCCTATAATAATTAGCTTAGGCCAATTTATAAATGATGTCCCAAGTCGATATGGATTCAACTTAGTATCCTAAGTTGATCTTCTAGAATTGTTGCAGACTAGACCTTCTAGAATTTGTAAACTTAAGATATACTCAACAGATCTCTACCTTAGTTTGATGTTTATTAAGTCGAATATATCAAAACCTTTCTCATCATCTCTTCTGTATCTATACATCTTTAAGGGCATCAACCTATACAATCATCAATTAACCAGAAGCAATACTTGAATTGGTCAAGTGATAATAGCTTAATCAACATATTAGCAGAATTCTTTCTTTTCCTTTTGTTTTGTTATTCTTCCTGTCCATCACAACTCTCTCTCTCTCTCTCTCTCTCTCTCTCTGTGAGAGGGCTAAAGAATCACCACAACCAAAGGCTCATCCAGATGAGGTTTGTGGGTTCCGGATGTGAAAGCCATACCGGCATAGGTTAGTCTCCCATTCAAGTAAACAGGTTCTAAAGTATCCAATTTACCAAGTGGGGCGCGAATGAACGCACCTGCAGACAAGAGCCCTTTTCTCCTTTTCAAAAAGCCATGGGTAGATCAGTGGTCCACATCGGCCTTTGTGAGATCGGTATCCCTTTGCATTTTATATTATTTCAGATTTCCTGATCAGATCTCATCTCCTTCAATCCACGTACAGCTAGCAGGGATATATTCTAGCGGTTTGTCATGCATATGAATCAAGATTCTACATGTGCTCAAATGCCTATCACACCTCCAAAAAGCAACAAGAAATCTTCCGTGGCCCAACAGTCTCACCAATACCATCACTAATGGCATGAGAAAAAAAAACAAGAAACGAAACAAAGAAATTGCACCACCTCCACCAGTTGTATAGATAGCAACCATATATCGTCCATAAATATTTCTAGCTGTGATATATATCCATCAAGGTGTTGCAAAAATATGAGCTGCGTAGGACCTAAACATCATCGTTGATTGTTATATATCAGTGTCTGATTAATCGCTAGCACCAGACAACTAGGATATTGAAAGGTTGCCATCAACAACAGCACTGCCGACAACATCACTGAATAAAGTAATAAGAGGTGAAAAGAGCTCAACTTGCACCAAAGTGCGTGGTATCTGATCGCTAGCTTGCTTCTTCCTTCAAGGAATAGATAGAGAAAGCCTACTTAATTGGACACTTCCACACAAACTTGCATGAAATTGCTGAATTAATAGCTCTAGGTTCCTATGAGTGCATCAAAGATCAATATATAACCATGACCAACACCACCAGCACCAACCACAACAACATCAATAATATGGGTTATAAAGTACACCACGACGAGTTGTGGTCATGTCATGCTTATGCTTAACGAGAAATGAGGTCCTCTTTGCAGGGTGAGGAGGAAACCAGGGAGGCGAGTATTGATCGCAGACATGTGGGAGGATCCAATGCTAAGCCTATGCCACAGTTGCAGGTACGTGTACAATAAACAAATTAAATACGTATATATATATTTATATTTTGGTGGAAGCACTCGTCATGTGTCCAGTATCCGGTCAACCCTAATCTCATCCTATTTATCGAATCCCCACAAGCTTCCAAACCTTTCTATTTGATAGGAAAGCTACCTCTCCTTTGGCGTAGTCCTTAAAGATGTTTTTCTACCCCTTGTGTAAACTTTGTTATCTTGTTAGAGAAAAAGTGTCCTAACAAACGCATGCTCACGCCCTGAGCAGTGCATTCATGGTCACCCGGCCTTGTAATTCCACAACACCCATTTCCACGCGTAATGGGGCATGGTAACACCGTAAAGGGCGAACCAAGTTAGAGAAGTGGTCTTTTGACTTGGAAAAGCGCAAGAATATGGAAGTAGGGCATGTTGAACCTTTCAAACTTTCATTTTGATTGGAAGTTACCCTCATCATGAACTACGACTTGTTCTTAGGATTAGGGGTGTACCTTTCATGCAAAAGAAGGATTTATATTCTTTTCTACAAATTCAGTATCGAATCATCTACCAATCACTTAGAGATATGATCTGTGAAGGAAATGAGTGACAAAAGTTAGAGTACTCTGAGATCTATGTGGTGAGTGATTCGACGCAGACTTATGTGAAGAAAGTGAATTTTTCTTCATGCAAGAATATATAGCCTTCATTCCTATGGGGTCCGATTATATATTTCGTGCCAAAGAATGATTCGCCTTCTTTTCGCGATATTAACAATTGCAATGCCCGCTTCAATTCTATACAAATAGATAGAGATAAGAGGTTGGAGTACTTTGATATCCATGCAATATCCGATCCAACTAATGATGCTGGAAAAAAAAAAGAAAAAGATCAACCATTCATTCACGCAAAAAATACAACCCAATCCCATGCCTACATGTATCCTCCTCTTGATGTTCCACATGAGAACTACTTTCTAGAGAGCGAACCTACGACTCGTTCTTGTGCAACTTATCTACATCATCTTTATATCCCACCCTAGAAGTATCTCCCAATCTATGACTTGTTCTATCTTCTTTAAAATTCCACACCCATGTCTAAATTTTTTCCCGACCAGGATGGTTATTTCTGAAATTAACCTCCACCTTCCTTATAATATTACACATTATTGCAAATACTGAACCCATTCTATTATTATATTCTTAAATGAACCTTGTTATGAGTAAATAAATCTAGGACCATCAAATTTCATGATCGCATGGAATGATTAGGTATGTGTCTGATCTGCTATAGAATGGGGAATTTAGTATCAGAGATTCCACAACATCGAGCCTGGGAAGGGAGACTCACACAGTAGCGTGGGTTGGGTTGAGGCGTCGCGAGAGGAGCGTGGCCTCAATAAATTCAGCGGAAAGCGACGGGCTTTCGTGCGGGCCAAGTTAGGTTTCAAAAGATTCGTGCTGGGCCCCACGCCCCCACCTCCTATCCTCCCCCGTCCCCTCCGATTTAACCACTCCTCGCCGATATAATCACCCCCAAATATCCGACCAAATCCCCCTATTAACAAAGTCATTAATTCTTTAATCACCAACCACCTGTATCCCATTTTTGGACCACCGACTCGTACGCTACACCATCGGTAGCCGTCCAATTTCCCGTCTCTCGATCTCGGCCATTGATTCGAAGCAACGAATCAGCATCTTAGGGAACGGAACGGAACTACCTTTTGTCCTTTCTTAACAGTCCGCTCGTTACGGCATTTCTCAAATAGCCGAATCTTCACCCCGCCGCGGGACGCGCGGACTTTATAGTTCGTGCATGTCGATGACGCGGAGGAGAACAAGCAGGCCTCGGCCCTGAGTGCGGCAGCCGTGGACTTCAAATTCCGTGCACGTCAATCGTTGGCAAGACACGAATCTTAGAGTCCGCCGATGGAATAATTTATCATAGCGTGATACTCCCAATCTAAACTGCTCCAAAATTTAATACTTTAATTAATTGACCTATTAAGCTAATGTTTTAGGAACAGTTAAACTTAATTAATGGAACAGAGTAGAGATTGGACCATGCCAAAGCAAGTGGTTTTGACAACGAGTTTTATTTTATTATTATCAAATTACTATTGTCTTTACGCAATTAAATAACCTTTTTTTATAATAATTTGTTCTTTATCTGGATTATTGACGAGAGGACGGAGAGCGAGCTTCAAAAGTTCCAAAAGCCCTCAACGCGTTTGCTCCAAAGCCCGAGAGAAAGAAACGAAAAAGTATTTTAAAAAATAATATAAAAACAAAGGCGAGAGAGAGCTCGGAAGGAGAGTAGTACTTAGTAGAAGATTAGAACTAAAGAAAGAAGAGAAATCGAAACCCTTACCTCTTTATCTCTCCTCCGATCCTCCGTCTGCATCTCTCCTCGCCGGACGCACCGGAATCTCGATTGGAGTCTCCTCCCTGTCGTCCGATCGTCGGACCCACTGATGGAGGACAAGAACAGGGCGCCGCGGGCATCCGACGCCTCCGGCGCACCTGGCTGGCCATTCGCTGGCGACGGCAGCGGGATTTCCTCCCTCGACGAGCTCTGCGGCGGCGAGAGGGAGGAGGCCAGCATCCTGAGCGAGTTCGGTGGAGCATCCCGATGGACTCCGGAACGATCGGAGAGGACGACGGGTTCTCCGGGTTCGGCCTGGAGGGCGCCCCGGGGCCGTCGGAGGCTGTGGTTGCGCCGCCGGAGAGCAGATCAGATCAGCCGACGGCGGCGCTTCCCGCGAGATCCGGCGACGCGGTGTCCTCAAGCTCCAGCGAGGAGCCTCCGCCGGAGGCCGACGAGAAGCCGGCAGAGACAGCGTGAGTACTATATATAATAATAGTATACACTCTTACCAAAGGGTCTCCGGTGGGTGGTAAATTCGTAATAACATAGATGTTAGCGGCCGAATTTGGGAGGGTGGAGAGGGGGAGAGGGAGAGAGGGAGAGAGGAGACGAGACCGCGTGGTGAAATTCTCCGGGATCCATCGCGTGGGGAAGGGCAATCTCGTAAATTAGAAGGAAGATCTTGGGTTATCGTTGTGAGTGCACCACGGCCGTCTTTGCGGCGGGAATTCCGTGTTTAATCTTTCGAAGATTACGCGGTTTCTTCTTTTTTTTTCCCCAACGGACGCATCGCGTACAGATTGCAGTATTATTATTTAGCGAGTATGCAATGCTTTTGTGACATTTGTTTCACACTATAAGCTATTAGAAAAACTATATATTAAACAAGGATCTCTAAAGTGCACTAGAGATACGTATGTGGACTAATTCTTGCATGATATATGGCAAATAGATTTTTTATCATGTAACTGTAAATAGTTCCTTGGTATTTTTTGGGACGTATAATTGTGTTTATCCATCCGGCATGCACCTCGTAAGGCATTTTATTTTCATTGTTTCGCTTTAAGCTTGTTTCAGGACCAGATGCAATGCAAACGGCTTTGGATTACTTCATGAGAAATAGGGTTTCTACCACCAAAAAGAGAAATAAAGTAAAATGGAGTATATTAAATGTATAAACATTTCTATACATCACATGGAGCAGTCAATAATTTTTACGTTTTAGGTTTCAATATGCATTCTACTAAATCCCATCATCTAAAGAAAAATAGTTGTATTTCATAAGTTTGTTTTTTATCTCCTTGAGAAAAAGGATTGGGAAGATACCATCCAGCTTCAATATTGTTGCTTGTTGATATAAGTTCTTCTCACAATGGCTTCCTCATTCTCTTTATTAATTCATTGATTTCATCAGACAGAAAGATTCGAGTCAATACATTTTTGGGCAGATATTTATGTCTCTTTTCAATTGCATATCCTAAAGCGATCATTCCTTGATTTTTTTTTTTTTTTGATATCACTGTTTGGTCACTCTGATATATAAATTATAAGTTGTGCTTGTTTTCTGATCGGGCTTGATCATGATGATCATTTACATCTAGTTCAATGTTCTCATGCGGTGAATATTATATTTATGTTTCTCAGGAAATAAATTGTTATGACCTTGGTATCGGAACTATAGTTTTAGTCATTAGCTTTTCTTAATTCTGATCTGTAAGTGTAATGTTCTTTTGTTTATATAATGATTCTTGCTATTTTTACTAAATTAAATTTCTTCCTGGACACTTTTATGTGGAGATCATTCAGTCTGAATAGTTCATCCAATCTCCCAGATGAAATCTTTTCTTTAGGCCTTCCTTCTCTCTCTCTTTTTTTGCCATATGTTTATGGTCAACTATCTGATGCAATGATAACAGTTATAATTTAATATCTCTTTCTTCTCAGGGAATCATTTTTCTCTCGAACTAACGTAGCTAACTAGATATTGGTCATTTCATACTATTATCTCAGTTTACATACGTATGCATGGTATTGCCATTGCAAGAACTACTTTCGAAAAATTGGGCAGATAAAAGTATCACCGAAAGGTCTGAAACCTTATTCACTCAAAAAGCAAGGCATCACTTGACCCCATGGTATCGAAAGAACTTCTTCAGTTATTAGTTGATGCCGATTTATTTACCTACCTTATTTCTTCCTTCTATTATTATTTTTATCGTTTGGGTATATTTCCAACATTTCTGCAGCATTTTGGTGTTTTGTAATAACTCCTGGTTCGTTATCTACAAAAAGATAACTAATATAGTACCTTCTAAAGGTGCTCTGAGCTAACGAGTTTAAATATTTAGGGTGCAACTCGAGGCTAATCCATTTAGTTTTGTATCATTCGCAAAATTTTATGGAGTTCACTCATTCATAGGACACAGTGTTATTATGGCTTCAGGAATAAAAGTACTAAGAAGGGGCAAAAACGAAGCCGTCAGCCAAGATTTGCATTCATGACTAAGAGTGAGATTGATCATCTGGAAGATGGCTACCGATGGAGAAAGTATGGGCAGAAAGCTGTCAAAAACAGCCCATTTCCAAGGTTTATTTGCTACTTATAATAATTATTTTCTTTCAATTTATTGGATACCAGTTCTCTGGTTTGTTGCCAGTCCTAGATGATACTATTGACTTTCTCCTTTCTATTTTCTTTTTTTTCTTTTTTTTTTTAACTATAAGTTGTTTCTATGGCAAAATGTGAATGCTTTCTGATACATATTTCTTCTACGAATTATCAGAAAATTTTGTCTGCCCTTTATTTTAACAAAATTTCACTCTTAGCTCCTTGTGGTCATGTTTATGGGAGAGATCCAAGTCTAGCTATTATGAACTTTTCCATTTTTCTATCATACTGCCACTAGTTCTGTTACTTTTTGGATTTTTATTAAAGAGCTTTTAACTTTATGAAGATCTGTCATGTCGTACCATTGATCCCATTGGGACCCGCTATTCTTCCATGAACATATTAGAGATATTCTTGCGCATTATATATATATGGACTTCTCCAAACAATGAAACAACAAAAATTTAGCCGATCGAAGTAAACAAGATGCAAAATATAGTGAGGAAACAGACATTAATTCTTCTAAAGCAGTGTAACTCGGTGGGTGGTTTGCAGGAGCTACTACCGATGCACGAACAGCAAATGTACGGTGAAGAAACGAGTCGAGCGATCCTCCGAAGACCCCTCCATTGTGATCACCACATACGAAGGCCAACACTGCCACCACACTGTATCCTTCCCTCGTGGCAGTGCTCATGCTCAGAATGCACCAGCCTTTGCCGATCACGTTGCTTTATCTCCTCCACAGCTATATCTACCGGCCATGCAGTTCCATCAGAATCTTGCAGTGGGTGCAGGCCAGTTGCTGCAACCCCCCGTGGACAGCATCAACCATCCCTACCAGCGAGAACTTCGCCACTTCCCACTGATGAGGGTCTTCTGGGTGACATGGTGCCACCTGGGATGAGAAACAGATAGAGGCCATATAATAATCGGGTACATTGAAAGACTCTTATAACCTCTATTTGACTTTTGCTTCCTTTAGAACTAAGATAATAGTAGGTACCACCTAAGCAGTATTGTTGCCATCGGACTGCCCATCATTTCAACTAGTGGCAGTGGTTTTAATGGGCATGGATTTTAGAAATATGTACAGTATCCATGCAAGAGTTAAAGATATGTACATTAAAAACAAGTGTGATTTCTGCAGAAAAAGAACAAAAAAAAGAAAGAAAAGGCGATGTTATGTGCAATAAAAGAATTCATCTAATACCTTAAATAGGCCGATCAGAGCCTTAACACATAAACAGCTCCATATATGGGAAGCCTGAGTGCACGACTCATGATTGATAATATGATGGTGGTGGTAGTGATGGTGATGATGAGAATGATAGTGATAAAGAGTAAGCACATTTGTTGAGTAGTAATTTGAGATTGATGATAATTTAGTTGTTCTTAAATAGTTTTATCATGATGTCCTCCGGACGTGATCTTAACTGTGGCATATGCATCTCCTATTTAGGTCGGTATATATGCTATTAATCTTCTTAATTTTTTTTGTCTTCTATTTCTTGATCCTGACAATCCGAGCATGTTCATGCAAAAGGTGTCGACTAATTATATATTCTTTTCCTATGCTTCTTTGTGTCTGCATTATTATTATTAAAATGAATCAATCAAATCTACCATGCAGTGTCATTACACCCACATACCACTGCGTAAATGCCGTAGTAGCAACATTATAATTTGCTGCTATCTTATATTTTGTTTATCGTTTTGATATAATCTTTTGCCAGGTGTATTGACTTCTCTCTGTCGTAATATAAAAAATCATGCAGGTTGTTACAGAGGAGTACTCTTAGCATAAAAGGATCATCCATGTCCATGGAGGCCTATATATATATATATATATATATGCATGGAGCTTTTTTTTCCCCCCCCTTTTCATGTTAGCCTGGCACTGTCCATCACATGGAGCAAGGATAGACAGAATGGCTGATCCATATGAAACACCGCGTATTTATTAACTATAGCTTGTGTAGGCATTGATCTGTTTAGTTTAGACCTCTAATGTTTGGCAGATTTTGATGCCACATTCCTGCTACCTTTTGGGGTTTTTAAGATGATCTTTTAGACATGCAGCATCTGGTTATATTGTGTACTGATCATTTGTAGTACGTAATAGTTAATTTATTCACATCTTCTTCGGTTGCTTGAACCCTTGAACGCTTCTATATTCATGTGGCACAAAGGAGTCTTATGACCTCCACGTATCTCATGTGGAAGTATAAAAACTTTATTCTTTTCTTTTCTTTTCCTTTTTCTTTTACCTTCTCTATCTTCCCTATGTTTAGGGGCCTTATTTTTTTTGGCATGGAACTTGCAATAAAGAGGTCAGGGGACGCAACTAAAAGGTATAATGACGTACGTAACGCTCCCAGACTCTGGCTTGCTGAACTCGAGGGAGGGACTCTTCCATCGCTTCTGTCTGGTGACCGATGACTGTGATTGCTGACCTGTATGTTTAGGTACGACCAGGCACACTGTGTGACATGTGGCGACCTCTCAGAGCGAGGAAATCTAAGGTCCGAGTCTTTGGATTCTGGGAACTTTCGCTTCCATTATTTTTGTTTTAGTATAATAATAATCCAGCTGGCAACTACCCTGTTGGTGTGGTCCAACCAGGATCCGGTATGGGACGTCACTCGGTCCGTGTGGTCCAACGCCTTGTACTGCTACGCAACTATTTCCCTTTAGGTCTGATGGAGTCCAGACGGGGCCATCCAAAATAGGGGAGTAACGGAGTAAAGCTAACGGATGGATATTAAAATTGGGTTTAAAAATTCAAGATTATATAATATTGAATTGAAAAGCCACTTTATTCTGGATGTTGCTCCCAATCACATGCTGCCACGTCATTGCATAAAGATTGTACTTAAAGTTTCGTACGTAACAGAATTATTCATTGGAGATGACGGTCCAAATTGCAAACATTATTGTTTCAATAAACAATCCTTTCAAGTTTTCTTAGGGTAGGTGACAAGGACATAGTGGACGAGAAGGAAGAAATTAGGGTATAGGGGAGTTGGGTTGTCATTTCATCAGAGACAAATTAAGATGAATGAACAAATGACTATGGTAATCTCGTCTCCCACAAAATTAGGGGTTAAGATTGATGGTGTACGTTACATGCAACTCCTGCAAAAGGGAATGGAATTTATATCGTCATGGTCTAGGAGAAAGGAAATGAAGCTGCAAAAACCTGTTGTCAATGAGAGAAAAAAAAGAAGTCGGGAGGTTGGACCTGCAAGTTTTGAGCACAAATAAGCAATATATCATGAGTATCGAGTAGCGCCATGCCATGTTGCATGTAATCAACATTATCAGCACTGAGTAAGACCTGTAACCAAGAGGATGATGAAGCAAAGAGAAGAACAATGCCAAAAACATATTCATTTTTCATAATCAAAGATTTCAGCACACCAGATATACATTGATTCTACATCACAGACTAAGGGTCCTGTTAGAACATTAAATGAGAATGGGCAAATAAAATAAAGTACTTTGTATCCGTAAACCTTCTGTTTAATCAGATCGGTGGCAGATATAAAAAGAAGATACTATTTCCTACTGATCAACATCTGAAGTAGCTGCAAGCAATATTATTACCACATTGAATTATAAATTAGTTCCCAACCAATCAAGAAACAGTGTACAGTGAAACTAAAAGGTGATGTTGATAATGCTGGCATAATTTTCATAACCTGCAATTCCCACGAGAATTGCATGACAACAACCATACCTGCCAACAACTCTTCTTACACAACAGTCATCGCCCGACCAGATCTATCATACCAGATTGCTTCCACAAGAAAAAGTGCACAGCAGATTTGGGATAGGTAAACAATTCTCTAATGTTGGTTGGAGAGATGATCCCAGCTAGCGAATTTGAGCATTTTGCTGACTGCCATAGTCAGGTGACATGTAGATGAGCCGAAAAAATGGAAGAAATAGGGCACCAAGTGACGTAGAATGATCTTAAAGCTGAATTCTGGATCTTAAAGCACATCTTAGAGTGTCAAGCTTCATTCAAAAGTAAGTGCTTGAAATGCAACATGAAAACTGGAATATGTGAGACAATATTCCCAGACATACATGTTTTAGTTGACATTTCCCTTGAAAAATCAAATTCAGAAGAAACTTTACAAGTATCATGTTCAAACTAACAGCTGCTGGTTCCAACACCCAATGGCTTGGCGGAAACCGAATTCAACTTGTCTTCCATATCTGATAGCCAGAATGTGATCATTCAACCTGAAAGACCTAAAAGGGGTTTAGAATGTGATCATTCAACCTGAAAGACCTAAAAGGGGTTTAGAATGTGATCAATGAACCACAAAGAAAAAGGCACCCACAAGACATGCCTTTCACCATTCAGACTGCGCCTAGCTAAGCGTTGCCTCCTGTTGTTTCTTCACCACAGCAAGGTGTTTCTGCCCTGCAACATGTAAATCAAAGACTTTCTGGCTGTTGCAAACAACATCGCAAAGAGAGCAACTCTAACCGCATCTGCAGGTGCCCCTCCTTCCAAGACCTTTCTTTCTTTGTCTCCAAATCCTGCTTGGATGCTGGGAATGCTTCTCTCTTCATTTGTGCATCTGCAACTTTATCTTTGTCAGTTGCTACATTTTCCTTCCCAGCAGTCGCAACAGGAGCATTCATGGGCTTTGGTGTGATGGACTCCTGCAGCTTCTGCAAATTTCGCTTATGTTTCTTGCCCAGTTTGTGGCTGTTGAGGACTTCTTGGCTGTTACAATCAATCCTACAAACCTCACAATACACAGATTTCACAACCTTGGGAGTCTTTTCAAGCCCTTGTTTATTCCACTTTTAAATGCCACTTGTGCCACTTTTGTCCAATTTATGGGTTTCACAAGGTTGGAAGCCAGCCCACTGGAACTTCTTCCTAGTGCCTTCATGAAGGAATTCGTTAAAATCAAATAAAAACAACAACAGCTTACATAAGACAACAAAAATGACCATTTCGAAATTTGTAAATCACTACTATAGTAATATCACTGAAATATGTGAATTCAATAAAGTGATAACATTGAGAATGCAATATATATGCATTAAGCATTTGTAAATTAAATCAAAATGAGATATGGATATACAAAATTCACTCAGTAATCATGCTTTCCACATAGTCACGCTTTCTATATACACATACAACCATATGCATATAGGCATACATGGAGAAGAAACATCAAAATCAAGGTGCAGGAAGACAGCACAGTTACTTACAGATAACCATTAAATGATGCATATTGTACATACATGTATAGAAAGACATGAAAATAATTACACATTTAACCATGCATATGCAAAAAATGACCATATGAGAGAACAAGGACGTGCATACAATTATAAGTGCAGAGAGATAAGTAAACTCTTCATACAGAAATATGAATTTAGTACATGTCAGGAAGGCATCTATGTTGATTCATGCTTTTTAATTTAAGACTGTCACAAATACCATCACCTGCCAATTAAGCCATGGAGCTACATGTAGTTACTAGAACCACTCAACTGAAAGCTGATAAGCATTGGTGAAATCCAACTTGAGTACTCTGATGAGTAGCATTCCTATGCAAAGATAATTTGTTTAAATACTACAATTCTTATAAAAGACTTCCATTGAGCTAATATTACCTTCTACATGAAGCAGATGCTTTATTTTCTTTTTAATTTCAGAAAAGGTTAGCGATTATTTCTGTTTCTTCTTGACGAGGGAAAAATATTTTACAGCCTATGTGAACCAAACATAGTATTGATGTCCTGTGTATCATATCCACATATGCCTTTAACATGTTTAGCTCATTAAAAGCAGCTGAACATCAGACATCTCATGGTTTTGTTGGGCTTAAACCATTTTTATAAACTCATATTTACAAAATACGCATCAGTTCATAAAAATAAGCGGGTGATTATTACTGATTCAGTACATAACAGGGAAGAGGATAAATACACCAACAAGTGCCCAAATTACCAGACATTTATATCAGCATAATCTAACCATAAGGTATAGAATTACAGCTGAAAGTGCCATAAGTATGGAATGGGCACAGATAGCAAGTGCCGGAGTTGAGAAAGTAAAGCCTATAACATCCTATGCACTCATCAATTCAAGAGAGCATGTTCCACCCCCGTCCAGCCTCCTCAAAATTCCAGATGCATCACTGTAGACCCATATACATAAAAGCATGTAAAACAATCATGTCATAAGAGTCAATGATGAGTATCCGCTTTACCTTCATGGTATGCTTTTCTCCTGCAAGATGTGCAGCAAAAACTGCATCACTATTGCAGACGACATTGCACACTGTGCAAACTCTGACAGAATCAGCAGCTGCACCTCCCTGAATAAGCTTCTGTTTCTTTGTCTCCAAATCTTCAAAGGTTTTCCTGGTACTGACAGCCTTCCTCATCTGACAGGTTAAAATGTGTTAAGCATGTCCTATGCATGTACCTTGAATTTTGCACACAAGGTGTACCTACTTAATGGTTCTGAACAGCATCAAAGTAGTGATATGTAAACCCTAACATTTTTGCTCTCTAGAAACTCAATAGCATCTCCAATAAACAATATAAGACAACAAATCCAAACGTTTTAGTAAACTAAACACGGGACATGGAATGGGTTTTGTCCAAAAATGTGTACAGAAATTCACAGAAAACTAGGAAAGGAAAAGGGTTTCTACGGAAATATATATGCACAAGTGCTCCCAGATATACAACACCTGAAAACATCTTTGAGTCTATACTGATCAACTATCAGATCTCTACATTTACAGAGATTATATAACAGAAACGAACACAAGCACATAGCTGGTACAATTCTTGCGCATCTAGTCTGAACAGTTGCATATATGGAGATGGATGAAGTGAATGAAAGAATAAAGTAAATAAGTAAAGATGAAACATAAATCTGCATTAGTACCATTCATAAACATATGGCCAGCTAACAAGTATGTTCCACTTGAGAGAAACAGTAGTGTCAGGCAAAAATAAGAATGAATAAATTTAACATCAATAATCAACTTTCACAAATATGTAAAGTAAAATTGTACAGATAACCACTATAACAAGTAGTGAAATTTTTATAAATGTAATACAACAGTAATTATACAGCTCATTGAGATATGAAACAATGCAAACTGTTAGTTTGATTTTCAGAAACATCAAACAGATGGAAGACAAGGAGATGGTTGCTGATGAGAATTTGGCAATTGAAAATATGTAGTTAATGATATCATCAATGACATAACAAAAAACCACTAGCCCAAATAAGGCGAAAAATCCTTGAAACTTACCGGTTCCATATCCAGAGAATCAGAGCCAGTATAGTTTTTTGAATGTTCTTGAGTTTCTTAAAATGAAATAATGCAGTCATAGGTTAGCAAATGCAGATCTCTTTATAGATGGAAGAGAAGGAAGCTATGAACATAAACCAACAAGTTGAGACAATTAAGGCTAGTTACATATATACTTGAGAAGTTGAATGGAGCACAAACACTGGTTAATCAACAGTACAATCCAACAGGAACATTTAAAATCTTCTAGTGTCATATTGAGAACTGATCAAACTGGACCAGTGCCCCTTCATGCATGCCCTGTAGCTACTAAAGAAAGAAAGATCTGTGTTTAGATGATATGACAACAAATTGCTGTTTCAGCAGTTACAAAGTGCGACTCAGACTAGAAAAGCTAGGCATTTTTAGATTATATATAATTCCTCCTTAATGCTAAAGAGGGAAACGGAGTTCTGATATATGCTATTCAGTCGCATACACCTTTTTTATCAAAAAAAAACAACACAGGAGAGAGAGAGAGAGAGAGGTAGATGCATGCATATCTAACTCTAAGGCACATTATATTTCTTTATATTTTTGGAAAGCCTCATAGGAGGCATAATGAGGAGGATAAATAACACCGAGGTCCAATTTCTGGTTTAAGATTCTCTCAGATTTCTGGTTTAAGGACATCATATGATTTACCAATGTATGAGTTTTACATAAACAGCCTATAACCAGATGTCAACTCTTTGATTCAGTAGGAAATTCATTTCAGAGGAATCTCTAGAGTTTGGACTAGAACGGTTAGGACATCTTATGAATTATCAACTCCAAATGCATCTCACATCATTTAGGTAGCAAACCCATCCGTTCACCACTCTACAAACATCATGATAGTTCTATGTATTAACCATGAGAAACATGATGAATGTTTCTTTTCTTTTCTTTTTGTTTTCTCTTTTTCGATTTCCTTTTCACGTTTCACAGAAGAGGCCTGTAGGCAATGGGCTACATAACTAGGGTGGCCCTTCCCCAGTTATCCTAATGCTCCAAACCCTGGTAAAGGCGGGATTTAAGCCCAGGTCATTTAGTAACAACAAAAGCCTTTACCAGCTTGGACAGGTGGCACCTTGTTTCATTTTCCAAACATGTCATGTAATGTATGTCTGGATATATCAAAATTTATAAGATCTTGCAATTGACGGTGCAATCTTTTATTCACATATTATTAGAGGTTAAATAGAATCTATGGCCAGACAATGGGGAGATTGAAGATCCATTAAATGAAATTAAACAAGAAATACTCTAAAGACATATCTTCTATCAGAGGGGAAAACTTTCCAATCTTAAGGTTATAAAACTACAATGCAATTTAGTCGGTGCACAGGATGTTATGGAACACCTTTGCATGACTCAACTGGCTAATGGAAGATTTCCTTTGATTCTGGAGATAGTGAAATCCATAATTATCATTTATATCAATACATCCAACCCAAAAGCTTCATATCAAGGAAATTAGCAAGAGATCATCTCATGCCAGGTTTAGGGCACATGGGTGAAAATGGAATGGATAATATCTAGCCCCATCCATTTCCATATTCAAATCTTTCCAAGTTAAATACAAATATTAGCATCCAACTAATATCCACATTTATCCATCAAAGGAAAGCAGGTATGGATATAAATACACAATAATCCTAGTCGTATCTGAATATCCAATTCCATTATATTCGGAGAGTTGTATCTATGTTCTATGAAACAATATGGGTATGAATTCTAATATCTGACTAATATCAATATCCATATTTGTGTTTACCAAAAAGAATGGATAATGGATATGGATAGACTAATAACTGATTCGTTTTAGTCCTAGGCCAGGTCAATATAATATGCCTAGATTTGCTAGGAAACCAAACCATCTATCATATCAACATTACTTTATAGATGGAGAGTAAAAATACAAGGGCATATTAAGAAATTGCAACTGCTCACATTAAGATGATCCACCACCAACTAAAGATGATGAGCAAAAGAACTCAGCTAAGGAAACAGCTTTAAAAAAAAAAAAATAAGGAAATGGTTATAGATATTTGAAAGGACTAGAGAATATCAAGTTCCAACTAATGCCTTATGATCAACTGGTCATCAAATAGATGGAGCAGATCAAAAAGCCCTATGCAAGGATTAAGTCAGAAACAACTCCATGCAAATTTTCTTCTCACTAGACCCTTCATCAACCATAACTTAAGAGTCCTAATGCAATTCACACCAGCAAAATAACAACTTTAAGCCAATGTGGGAACGCAACAAGTGATTTTGGATTATATACACAATGGTCATTTACTATTCCAACATGTAGATCAATATGATCCTGTTGTCAACATTGTACAAACAATATTATTTCTTTTTGAGGATATCATAAAAAAAATCATATATGAAGCTGCAGTTCATGAGTAATAACTAATGAAACGTATACATTAAAAATGCTGTTTCTCAGGCAACGCCAAAATTAATTGATTCCCAAAAGATAATAAACCCCATTCAACAGTGCAAACTTGACATTTAAAAAATAATAAAAACGAAGAAGAAATGAAACTGTAAATAAAAAAAATTCGAAACAACGCAATGATATGGGCTGATCACCGAGTCTCATCTAACGCAAAGATTCCCATATCAAAGCATAATTTCAATAAAATAAATGAAAACACAACCAATGTCATGAAAAACGATCAAATATAAAATGTGGAAGTGAAAAACACCAATAAATCATTAAAAACCCCAAGTCAACAACAAACACCGGCATTTCGCGGATACCTAAAAAAATAATCATACCACATCCAAATATAAATTATAGGGTAAAACAATCTCCAAATCCAAGCCACGAATCCTAGACCATGGACCGAGGAAAAGCGCCACAAACTATAGCATGAAAATAGTGATGAAAACACATGAAATTGTTATAATATAAAGACAAGAGAAACGAACACACTCACAGCTCCAAAGCTGGTATGCGCCTCCCCTCCTCCAGCGCCATAATAGTACGACGTCAAACCCACCCGCCGGCCGTCGCCGTCCCGCCGCCGTCTCCTGGATATAGGGGTAGGATCCGGCGAGGTACCCCTCATAACCGCCAGCGTGCGCGGCATAGGGGTCCACGCCTGGCGGACGGAGAACCCCGGGATCGGCAGATGGGGCGGAATTATCGTGCCCGACGGTCGGATTAAAGTCAGGGGTAGGGTTTAAGAGGTATGAGTAGGAAGGGCCGACATATGGCTGGGGTGGTGCGCCTGCGGGACTCTGTAATCCATCAGACACGCATTTGCTGAGAGACAAAGGAATTTTCCCCTCCTGCAATTTTTTCTCTCCTTTTCTGAGGAGAAGGGAATTTAGAGCGTTACACGAGGGAGGTCAAAATAAGAGAGTTCGTACCAAAAAACATAAAAAGGGTGGTCCGTGTGTGGGGGGAGGCGGCATCGTTATGATTTATATCTATGAGCCAATTTGACTTGGGACGTTTTGGCACCGCTCAAACAGTTACTTGGCATCTCGTAATTGACCCGCGCCAATTTTTTTAAGAATCGGATTTTTGATTCAGTTTGATTTCAGTTTAAAAATTTTTAATATAAAAAAAAAGATTAATTTATTTAAAGTGAAATATGAGTGTGATCTCCCAGTAATTTGATTGCGAGAAAGTGGATCATCCCTGTGCTCGAACACCATTCCATAAAAATGAAATTGGTGAGTAGATCGTTAATTTGGTTCAAAATAAGAGGATTGTCTGCTCGTTAGTATATCCATCTCATGGAGACCGAATTTTTAAGTAGATCTAATTTGATATAATAAGTACATTATTCAGGTTGCCACAAGTCTTCGATCCGAGAGGCATAGTGGTGATTGGCCTCTTTCCTATTCCGAACACTTGAATTCCTCGAGAAACTTACAAATGGAATCTACTCTTGTCAGAAATTCTTCAATGGGAGATCCGCCGATGCTTAGATCAATCGAAGCTTAAGAACAGTAAATAAAAAATATGAAAATAAAATAATTTATTCTCTAGAACAGAACTTATCAAAGAGTTCCTTGTGCCTCCTTTTATATAGAGTGGGATAGTTGAGCGTTATCTCCTTTTACATAGAGAATCATTACCCATGATCATAAGAATCAAAAGTAATGAGTTATGTGCGTTAATTATGTGACATTAACTCATGTGCTTGTGATTTATAGAAATTGCCCGAAACTTTATGAGATTCTATTGGGTTATCTTCTCTCTTAACGATCTATCGGCTTTGGGCATCATTTTTCGTTGTCGGTGTAGCCCGACCTTGGGTCGGGTGCCTTCGCTCTTGATGTCAGTAAGAAGTCGATGTCGTAGAGCCATTTCACTTCGATTTTCTGATCTTCTCTTTCCGACATCCAAAGAAGTTGTCTTCTTTTGAGTTATCAATTCGGTATCCGAGATAAGTGTTCAGTCATAATCTGATAAAGAAAAGATCGGATCGGATGGTGGATTCCTCACATCTAGTTCATATACTTATATATTGTCCTTAAAAAAAAATAGTTAGCCGATCATCCAGTGATTAAGTGGTGAAAGAGTAGATCACCGATATTTTCATTAGCCATTAGCCAATAGGTCCTTGACTTCCTTGTTTATGAGACAGATGATCCTTCATTTGGGGCTTTTTTGTATACCATGTCCTTGATCTACCCAATGTCCCCAAAGAAATTACAAGCTTCAAAGAATTTGTGCGGGCCATCTTACCGGCAATATGGATTGATGATTTTTTCACTCATAACGGTCCAATGTGCTTGAAAACATGCTGCCATCTATCAAAATGTGGATCATGGTGCGAAGGTTGACGAGGCCATTGGCTATATTTTACTCGAGTTCCAAGGGTGATGATGCCCTTTGTGGAGGTTGGCTACCGAACATGCCGTGGCCGTTAGTTAATTTTGCCTTTGGTCCCATTCATACAGCCACTGAAGGAAATAGAAGAAAAAGTGACAGCAAAATTTACTTGTATATTGTTTATCACGTTTGGATCGCCAAGGATGATAAAATGTTCGACAGCTTATATCAAGATCCTTAGATAAATCTTTGTGAAAGCATCATTTCATACCTTGAGTTCATTCTCTTTTATACACCTGGAGATCTTTGACATGTAGGGAAATCTGGTAAGGAAGGGGCTGGGAGAGGAGAGATAGGGCTTGGGGTGATGGTGCTTGGTTATGGTGGCATGGTAGCCATTAGAGAAGAGGAAGAAAGAGGAGGAGGAAGGCGATTTAAGCTCGGTGATGAAATGAGTAGATCAAAAAATAGGTTTCGGATAAGTTCACTCGCTGCGAATCTTGGCGGTAGTTACAAACAGCTCCGACAACCAATGTTTATACTGGCTTCACGGACTTTGAACCGGCCACGGTTGTTCGCTATGATCTTGTCCCTTCCGCAGAAGCTCAAGCCGAGAAACGTGAACGCAACCCTAATATTTCGAGCCTTAATCTTTTTATTTTAATAGAACCGGTAAGCCCACCGGCTTTGGTTAAATCCAGTCCAACTAGACTAGTTCTCACACGGAAGGCTTCCCTATCAAAGGCTCCAAAGTATGTAATATACGATGTAAATGGGACAGGACATCCAAGAGAAAGAATTAACGGAGACATCATAGAGCAGCTTGGAGAACATAAAATGCTGCCAAGAAACGTTGAATACAAAATTGTTGAGTTTTGAGTTAAAGCTAACACAGTTTGTGCAATCATCCATATATTATTTTGAGTGAATCCGAAACCTCCTCGGAAAACAAATAAGTATTGAGATTTTTTTTTTTCTGTAGTTATGGATATTTATAAATATAGACTTAGTCGGGTCTGCAATCCAATATTTTAGTAGTTGTATTGATCTAACCCATGAATCCTATAAATTTTAAAGATTTTGGATCTAATCAGCCGGTGCTGAACCATTCATACAATAAAGAATTATACAGGTTAGGGGCACAGAAGATGGACATCCAGGCACAACAGCAGATTTGGTAAGCATGGCATGAGAGGCTCGTAAGCTATGAAACAAATGTATTTGTGAATAAATAAGGTAGAAGAGTTTGTATTGCGGTTATACATAACGGGCTATGAAAATATTTGTTGAATAAGGGTCTCCGCATCCCCATTGCATTGCATGGGAAGATGGATGGCCAGGGATTCCTGCAGCCGATTAGTCTTCCCAGGAATTCCGGCAGCCGATCAGGTATGAGGTCATGAGCCAAGAAATTTGGTTGATGCAAATGATCATATTTAGTTCTAATAGAAATCTACAACAATTCATGAATAAAACCATCCTTGATTTCAAAGTATGTCGGCAAGCAACTTGAAGACCTAAAGAACATCAAACAAAGCCTGCTACATAAATCAGAGTGATGGGCACTGATGAGCGCACGAGTGTTAAATGATCCTAGGATTATGACAATTCTTATTTAGTATAACATTCTAATTGTTACTGCATGACTTCAGAGATGAGGTCGGTAATGAATCGAATTAGAGATCTGAGGGTTGCGCCGACGTGAATCGTGAGCAAAATCTGCAAAAAAAAAAGCTCAAAATCATGGGATGCCCTCCGCTTTAGGATCCTCTAATACTTAAGTCAGCCGGGATCTTAAGAACGGATAATGGAAATAGAGAAGTAGAAAACAAGAAGTGAGAGTTTACGAGTGAAGAGAAATAGAATGAACTTTAGGTGGAGAGAACTCAAGTTTCTCAGTAAAAATTTAGCAGTTTTATCTCTGTGAGTTCAGACTTAGCTTTGACTTACCTTCCGGAGAGCATCTTATCCCTTTTATAGAGGAAGCTTGTTTAGACCTTAAGAAAAGTTTGTTGAGCTGTTAGAGATCTGTTAGACTGTTAGAAATCTGTTAGGTTGTTAGGCCGTTGGAGATCTGTTAGGCCGTTAGGTTATTGTAACAGAATGGCCAGTTGTGCAGAGATTGTAGGGTGGCTGCCCACGTGGCAAAGGAGCTGGGATACAGCTGGAAGATAGTTACTGTAGAGCTGGATGACAGCTATCAGATAATTATCTGTAGATACGGCGGCACGTCGATAATAGACAGATGTGAAAAATTCGTAAAAGTAAATATCTGAACTGGACGTCATGCCTTGAGTGTCAATAGTTAGATCGATCGAGGTGACAAATTGAGGTAGCATTCCACATACTACCGGTTTTGGATTAAGTCGATTAGCAGATAATACTGGAGAGGCAGGTCGGTCATAGACCGATGTAACCTGAGAGAATATTTATCTCAGATAACAATCTGCTTTCATATATCTAGACGACGATGAGATCGGACTTATGATGAGGTTGGTCTTCTGATGAACTCAGTTATCAGCCTACTGATGAGGTCGACTTTCTGATGATCTTGACCTTCTGATGAGGTTGGCCTTCTAATGAGATCGATTTACTGATGAGCTCCACAGTCGAGTCTTACATCGGTATTATAGTCAATTCGAGAACTCTTGAGTTTCAAAATATTAGCTGAGGTGGTATGACCCCCTACAACACTTGCCCTCCACTTTTGAGTTGGAAGAAGTTACTTCAAATGAAAGAAGTAGTCCATGAAAAAAATTTCAGTTGTCCGAGGTAACGAATCCATGCCATTTGATTCAAGTGAACTACTGTATCCTTTCACTTGAGCTCGAGATAGGTAGGTCGGATCTTCTGTATATCTTATAAGATTTCAATCATTGGTGCCTCATTTTTTTCTCTTTCAAGGACATGTTGTCTGAGAATTTAAGTCAGAACTTATCAAGTTGATATTTTGTGAGGTTCGATATTTTTTGATGAGATCTAATTTGGATATTGGATATCTCATTTTTGATCTTGATCCTATCAAGATTTTGATCCAATCGAGATTTCAAATTTTATAAGATCTAATCCAGAGATCGGATATCTTATTTTAATTCTGATCCTATTGGAATTTTGGTCCAATCAAAACTTCAAATTCTTATGAGATCAAATTCAAAGATCGAATATCTCACTTTTGATTTTGATCCTATCGGGACTTAGCTCGATTCGAAGATCAACTTTCATCTTGGTCCTTTCGGAACTTTGATCCAAACCGAACTTAAGCTTGATCCAGAGATCGACCTTTCATCTTGGTCCTTTCGAGATTTTGGTCCAATCGAGACTTAAGCTCGATCTGGAGATTGATTTCTTTTGGCCCTTTCGGAGCTTAAGCTTGATTCAGAGATCGACTTTCTTCTTGATCCTTTCGGGGCTTAAGCTCGATTTGGAGATCGATTTTCTTTTGGTCCTCTCAGAGCTTATGCCCGATCTGAAGATCGACTTTTCCACTTTGATCCTTTCGGGACTTAAGCTCGATTCGGACATTGGCCTTTTTTTCGATCCTTTTGGGAGTTAAGCTCGATCCGAAAATTGGCTTTCTTCTTCGGTCCATTCAAGACTTAAGCTCAATCTGGAGATTGATTTTCTTTTAGTCTTTTGGGGCTTAAGCTCGATTCGAAGACCTGCTTTCTTGTTGGCCCTTTCGCAGCTTAAGCTCGATCCAAAATCGATTTTTGATGAGATCAACTTTCTGATGAGGTCAGTTTCTGATGAGTTCGACCTTCTAATGAGGTCAGTCTTCTGATGAGTTCGGCCTCCTGATGAAATTGATCTTCTGATGAGCTCGATCACTAGACGAGCTCGGCCTCTTCATGATCTCGATCTTCTGATGAGATCGATTTTCTGATGATTTCAACCTCTTGATGAGGAAAGCTTTCTGATGAGATCGGCTTTCTGATGAGCTCGACCTCCTAATGAGGTCGGTCTTCTGATGAGCTCAGTTTTTGATGTGCTCAGCCTCTTCTTGATCTCAGCCTCCTAATGAGGTCGATTTTTGATGATTTCAGCCTCTTGATGAGGACAGCTTTTCGATGAGCTCGACTTTCTTATGAGCCCTTCTGATAAGCTCTACTTTTGATGAGGTCGGTCTCCTGATGAGGTCGACCTTTTGTTCTGCTTGGTTCTTCAAGTGAATCACTGTATCCATTCGGATAAGTTTTCAATATAGATTGTTAATGTGCATTTGTTAGTGACTTCTATCTCGAATCATGTCGAGGGTTTTTAGATGACCATGAATAGTGTCAAGCTTGGCTTCCTCCACTTCGAATAATGTCAGGGATGATTTTGGATCTCATAGATGATTTTTGGATGATCTCGGATCCTGTCGAGATCAGTTTCTTCCACCTCGGATCTTATTGAGACAACCTCAGATCTTGTTGAGAATTTTATTTTCAATATATGCACGCATGCGCATGCACGGATACACATACATACATACATACATATGTATGTATGTATGTATGTATGTATGTATGTATGTATGTATATATATATACATATATATATGTATGTATGTATGCATGCATGTATGTATCTATATATATATATACATGCATGCATGCATACATACATACATAGATATATATATGTATGTATGTATGTATGTACATATGTACGTATGTATGTATGTATGAATGTATGTATGTGTGTGTGTGTATATATATATGTATGTATGTATGAATGTATGCATGTGTGTGTGTGTATATATATATGTATGTATGTATGTATGTATGTATGTATATATATATATATATGTATGTGTGTGTGTGTATATGTATGTGTGTGTG